>JAUMHH010147191.1:0-20301 GCA_032359455.1 Chlamys rubida
AGAAGGCCAAACTTTCTAGAATTTCTTATGATGATACATTGTGATTATACGCAGAGATGCAAAAAGGGTTTAAAAAATTCCTAGATCAAGGTCGCTGTTACTAAAACTCGAACCGGGAATACACTGTTAAAAAGACATCAGATAAGGGACTTACACAAGGCCAAATTTCCTGAAATTTCACAGGATGGTACATGTGCAATAGGGCTTTAAAAAGTGTTAAAGGTCATCGTTGCCGTTTCTTTAAAATAGAACAGGGCATATACTGTCAAAAATTATTGTAAATGGTCCTTCCTGAACAGTCAATGATCACTTTTGCTTTTGCTTGGTGCTTATACGGGGGATACACTGCTAGACATACAGCGGGACCCTTGCTGACCTGTCAGTATTCTAGTAGCCCTAGGTACATTGTGGTCTTAATTGTGTTAAATAGAGAAGACGGTCGTTGTCAGCTAACAATGTTCTTGGAATAATTTCTTGTCTACAATATTATCTTACTTACTGTAAAAGTGGGAATGTTCGCCCGTGGAAATGTTCATTCTGTGACCCTTTAATCAGATCAATGTCACCTATATACTATATACGATACAATATCCACGTGTTGATATTTCCGCGATATTTTTACTCAACACGAACAAACCCCGAACATTTCTGCATCGCAAACATTCCCACTGTTACAGTATACTGAATCCATGTGCAACATTTTTTAAAAATCATTCCTTTCAAAGAGATAAACAGGGGAAATAATGAATATTTTCGTCTTCGTTAAGGATTACAAAACATTTCAAAGAAAATAATTGGCAACGGGTTTTTTAAAAATTTAATTTAGGGTTTCAGCTTAAGTGAATGTGCTTTTCAACGATAATGTTCCATATTGAGAACACAACCTTGAAATTTTAACTTCAAATCTAAAAATGTAAGTTGAGCTGAACAGTCACGGACACATTTCAATTTCCTATTTTATCTAATAGGAGAAAAATATTGTTCCTGAACTGATCAGCGATCGTTTTACACAAATCTTCACTCACCTAGCTAATGAGTGGCTGCACAATGTCGGCGACATGATTGTCTGGGGTGTGCTTACTAACATATAGGAGCTCTCACATTTGTTGTCTGCCTATTGCAATTTCGAACTATAACGCCAACTCGTGCCATTTCGGCCATAGCTTCCACTGTTATATATTTGTAAACCGGTATCTGTTGCTGTTGATATTATATACCTTATTGACCAATAGAAACACTTGACCGACTAGTTTATTTCTTTTGAAATAAGTTTTAGTCAGACAGACGACTTATGACACTCAAAGATGTAACACGGTTTCCCTACATGTACGGTGCTCTCCACACACCGTTTAATAAAGTAGAACTAGCATAATGTCCGGAACTGGTGTAAAATAATGCTTTTTTCTGGGTGAGTTTGTTGCGTTCGATAAATTTATCTTATTTTTTAATTTACAAATTATACACGCGTCGCGGTCTTTTAATTTAAATCAATTGCCGGTAAAAGTATGGATGACATTGTGAAAGAAATGTGTTGTTTTTGTTTGTTATATGCATGTAATTGTTGTTTGTAGGTTCTTTTGGACCTACTAATATATACAACAATAGTATTGCAGCATTAAACACATGAGACTATTTGAAATATTCAACAACGAAGAGGCCACGTGTTATTGATTGATTGAATAATTGATTGAATATTTCTAAGGTTATATGACGACGGTGCACACAGATGAAGGTGAAGATCTATGGTTACTTTAAGATGCATCTCAGTGAAATTTCACAACATGGGCACTTCGTTTAGGTACAATATTCTGCAAACAGGCTGACCAGATGTACATGAGGAGAAAACGCCAAAAGGAAAGCAAAGTTAAGGGATACAAAAGGGGAAAGGCCACAGGTGTTACAACGACAGCAATGATCCATTTTGGTCTCATGGGTATTACCAAGGACAGAGCACAGAAGAAAACCCCCAGATTATCAAGAAAACTCCACATTAGTCATTGGTTAAGATAATGCTGTTAGATACAGCACGTGCTTACTACTGCATCACCCGTTCTGTGCCAGTCTCGTTTTAAACAGCCAATCATAGTGAATACGTGTTTATCTAGATACCGATTTTAAGTTGTGACGTCATTGTTATTTATTGTCACACATGCAACCGTTTTTTAAACTTCAGAAAATTCATCTTGGTTTTGCATTTATGCAGAGAGCGGTTCGAAACATGTTTTTTTCATGCCATATTGAGAAACAGTTAAACAGCACGATGTAATTCTTTATTTCGATTTAATTGATGTGATGCAGATTTTTCAGACGAGGATATATCAACTTCGAAAATTATACTTGATATGAGAAACAATTTGTGTAAGTTTTGAGAGCAAATGCTCCTCTTCATTAAACCATAATGATTAATTGCAGATTTTGAACAACCATGCTCTTAATCTTCAAACAATCTAATCAGACGGGGATAATGACACATGAAGCATTACGTGTGAACTGGCATTACTGTGGTATATATCATTTTCTGGGGAAAATACATGTGTCACCTTACCAAAACCACTGACGTGGTATCAACACTCCAAGTCTTAGTCAGCATTTAGAAAAAAAATATCAAAGGACTAGTTTCAATGATAGGGAAAAAGTAGACGATTCAAGAGACCATGAGTGTCTTTCCGAGTTTAATTGTCCTCCCGACTTTCAGAATTAGCTACATGTTGCGTCATTCTTGCGTGGGTAAAGTTTGAGTGAATCAGCATACTCCAGTTGCCCTTAAGATCAATTGTACATGTCTGTCACTGGATTCGACCCTCATGGTACAATCCAATGACATTTACAATATGTCTGTGGCTGCTATGTTTACCACTCTAGGGCTTGCCATAGCCCACGTTTTGACCTAAACATTAAAATCTCGTCATAATTGAAGTGTTTAATACTACTGACCCTCATTCGCAGGTCCCATTCCTTAAACAAGCATATAAGATACATTTCGTTAAACAAAATGCATAATTTTGATAAATTGATGCATTGTAACCGTTCTCCATGACATAAAAAATGATAAAAATGGCAAATAAAAGTAACAAACAATTAGAGTTGGTATTCATCGTCAACGTTAAATTAAAACTGGAAATTACACAAAAAAAAAAGCGCTTTCATTGAATTTGTCATGTCCGGCTGTCATTCATATTGACAATGATCACCTACTGAAAGTAATTAAATGTCCAAAAATTTTAGCAAATTGAATGAAACCTTGAAGTCACCCGCAATTTAGGGATCCAAGTAAGCGTCAATTCACCGACGAGTTATACAAATGTCTAGTGATGACGTTATGATGACGTTTTCACAATATTTCAATGCGTAGTTATTTAGACGCGTGGATTTTATTATAATAATAATAATAATGATAATTTACAATATTTGATATAACGCCCTATTTAGCTATCATAAGCCACTCTAAAGCTCTTTACAGTACATAGATATACATTTAATACAATTAGCATATACATTGATCAATACAAATTTGAGGAATTCGCAGGATTAGATTTTAAATCATTTGGCAATGTTGAATAATATGGAGACATTAGGTAAAGTAGAAAGATGCCACAACATCAAGACACGGAGACAAACATCGGAACTCGTAATCGTTAAGAAAAGACAATAACAGAATCCAGGATACTCAAAAACAAAAGGGTAGGCAGCACATCATAAAAACAACGAAGTCTGAGGCAAAGCGTTTACTGTACTCAATGTGTCATCTAACATGATCTATCCTGTCACAACATGTAGCACCAATCACGAAATCTCCTGTTACCACATGTAGCACCTATCATGATATATCCTGTCACCACACGTGGCGCCCATCATGATATATCCTGTCACCACACGTGGCGCCCATCATGATATATCCTGTCACCACACGTGGAGCCCATCATGATATCTCCTGTCACCACACGTGGCGCCCATCATGATATCTCCTGTCACCACATGAAGCGCCCATTATGTTATCTCCTGTCACCACACATGGCGCCCATTATGATATCACCTGTCAACTCCCGAACAGTGTGTCGTCAATGGGCACGTGATTTATCATGGCAGACACTAAACTGACATCGATAAAAATCAAATGAAGATTACGCAAGAAACTTTTAAGTCTATGGGGGTAAAAAGCCATGGCTTTGTAATTTATAATTTAATAGGATATTTATGATTGTTAAAGTTATTTATCAGTAAGCAGGAACAAACTAATTATTCTTTCGTATTTTATAAGTAAATAAGAGGTTTCTATCCATTCAATAACTAAGCGTAAATATTCAGAGAAGGCCCTTGAGGAGGGAGTTCACTGTGACATGTAAACTCCTAAAGCAGGCCATATATATATTAACCTAATATGTTGCTACTATAGAAAGGAAAGTTTACGATCGTTAAATAATAGTATTCGTTTTATCATAGACTTTTCTGTGCTGAAGACAAATGTCAAAATACGAAGCTGAAATCTAAGAGTCGGTAGTGTCTTTCATCTCAAGGATGGAATTCCCGGGTAAAATACGTGCAAAAAGTTCTGGAAAATTCTTATTAATCAAGAAAATACACACGAATATATATATGAATGTGAAATTAAAGAATAGATCTACCTTTCCAACAAGCTTTGTATGGCCACGTATTCATAAAAAATACAAAACCTGACCGGTTAATTAGACATACAAATGTATTGGTATACCCACCGACAATAGGTGCCACACAAAGGCTACAATGTGTCAGTGTGTTTATTAGATGAGACATCTGATATTTTTGATCTGACATTGAACGAACAATGTATCGAAGCCTTGTAATTACAATGCTGGTAGTGTTAGTAACTTGATCTCAAAGATCGGTGAGGTTATTAGTAGTATTTTGCTTGACGTATGGACGTTGATGGAATATATTAATTGTCTGTTTTAAGAGACAGTGTGCGTGATACTTACGGGGGGTTTTGATTTCCTTACGAAATATCAATCCATTTCACCGATGTATATATATGGCGCTGGACTGGAATGATGTTAACATCATTCCAGTCCTGTAACGTATTCTTGTGCTCCACCTTTTTTATATGTATTTAAGATATTGTTTATGTTGTAAATATGTTTATGCAACATGGTTGACATTGTTGTTATCCATGTCCCCCATGTTATTCGTTATTTAATAAAATGACATTTACTGGACATATTTTATTCTTTGTTGTTCTTGAGGTATATTTATCAAAAAAAACTAGTTTCAGTCGTTATCGGATGATCGCGATGGAGATTTAAATAAATACTGTCATATTGTATTGCGCTGACAGAGCGCTCCAGCGCTGAACTTGGTTTTCCAATTGTTGCAGAATGAAAGAGATTAGAAACGGAAACAAAATCGATACATTTTACTGTAAAGCTTGACATCGTAAGTAAACATCAAATGGTTTATAGCATGTCACATGACGATCACGTGATAAGTCAGAAAGCCAGTGAAACGTTTTAAATCATAAAATAACAAATGTCAATTGAATGCACATCAATCATGATACCTGTACTTCTTAGCAGAAGTTGAAATTCAAAACAGTCAATTTCGATAACCGTTCTTTATTTAATAAAATATCTTCGAAGAACGAATAATGTTAATGACCTTTGTCGATTATGAATAGCTATTCACAAAAAAATAATTTGATAAGTAGTATCAGTTACACACGAAATATATGGGTTTCTTTGTTTCAATTACAAAATTTCAAATGGCAGTTTTTTATAAAAAAAATTATATTGAGACAACTGGTCCAGATATGGCACACCGATAGACATGAAGCTTTAACAGTGAGCACGCTACGTATAAATCCCTTTCTCACAGATATTTGACTGCATACGTCGTAATATTTGTTTTGACATCGTGACAGAAAATTTGATTTGTGTCAAACATACAGCAGATTCAGATATCAAATGGAGCTCGATATTCCCCGCCGCCTATTGTACCTCACAGAAACGTGATCCTAGTCTACACAAGTATGTCGGTGTGTGGCTTCTGTGTAAATTACCGACGACGGGGATTAAGTGTTGGATTAAATCTGTCAATCACCCAGAAACGGGAACATGAAATGCACGACTTAACGGATACTTATGGATTCTGTAGCGAGCACACTAATATAGGGCTTCCTAAGTTGATATGTAATTAACCTTTTTCATTACCCACTGGGCAAGGGCTTCTCGTTCAGCAGATGAACAACCGATGTTGTTTTGACGCAAGTTGAACGTGTCATCAAATGCGTGACATAAGCATGTAGTAGCATTGAAGACGACATCGCCATAGCAAAATAGGTCGATTTGATTCGGTGACCTAGATATTTCTTTTCGAACCATGTATGTTTTATTCCTATAGGAGCAAAGATGTAACAGTACACCATATCAGTGTAGCAACACTTAGTGTTATAAATACGCTTAACATTAAGCAGCAAAGTAAACAACTTGCCTACTATAACACTTAGCACTGTAGCAATATCAGTGTATAGTTGTTAGCACATCAACACCAATATATTGAGGCGTGTATTACCTTTAAAAAACAACAGAATATCAACAAAGCCGTTATTCGCACTCAAAATAGATAAAACCAGTGCAAAGTAAGGCGAACAGATCATGATGTTTCTGTCAGCAAAGTAAGGCGAATAGATCAGGATGTTTCTGTCAGCAAAGTAAGGCGAATAGATCAGGATGTTTCTGTCAGCAAAGTAAGGCGAATAGATCATGATGTGTCTGTCAGCAAAGTAAGGCGAATATATCATGATGTGTCTGTCAGCAAAGTAAGGCGAATAGATCAGGATGTTTCTGTCAACTGTTCACTTCATATTCTTTTATTGTTATACTTTTCCTATCCTCATTAGTAACAAACTATCCCCCGGCCTCCCTTCCCTCCCCCCGTTAGAGTGAACATATCACACTATCACAGTTGATTCCATAACCCAAACCCAGTTCTAAGCATCAGGACTGCCTAGATATAACAACTTTACTTAGCAAGGTATCTGAATGAGAGGCGTCAAATATACAATATTTATAAACATTCGTCATCCTAACCTGATTCTCTGCTCTGGGAATTCATTGTTACTATGGTAAAAGACTTTTTTTGTAGTTTAGGTCGTTGCTGGCGTAATAACTTTCTGGGTTTGACGGAAGTCAGTATGCTTACTTGAGTAACTTGTCAGAGCGTCTGCGTTCGTTTCCGACTTTTTTGTATGAGTTAATGATATATTTCGCTTTGGTTTAATGTTTCTGCAGTTTCATATGTAAGTTCGTATCGAACATAAGCTCCGATTGTTTTATTTCGTGTATTTTTATCCTGTGGTATACTTTACTCTTGATTCTGAACTGGAGACTCCTTTAGCGAAAGTTATTTTTTTTCTTTTCATTTTCATGTTAAAGTTGCCTTCATGACATCTGACACAGCGGTAGAATTACGGTCAAACGACATTTTGTACTACTAAGTTAAATTGAAGTAGACCACATCCGTCAGAGGCTAGAAACGTTTACTACATCTTAACAGTGAGATTACAATAAAAGTCTTCACTGATGATGATGAATACGTCATTGTGACGTCACATCACATAAACCACTTGATCGTAATGTCCAATCAAATACGCCGACACAACATTATATTTGGACGGAACACAGCCAATCTACTCCTGCTAGATTCAACAGAGTTTCATATATATATTTTTATTTCACACGTACGTCAGATTTTCAAATGATCAGTTACCGATGCTTCGCAGTCAGGAAATGTAAGAAAGAGATTCATTATTTTATCTTAAAACAACAAGAGAATAACAAAACTGTATTTGGAACTCGGAATCGATGAAAAAAAGAGCACACAATGAACAAAGGAAAACATTACTTGGATACCATTGAAAAACTTCAAGGAGAATAAGGTCAGGTTTTAAAAAAAGATAAAATGTTCAACGGAGAATTGTTCTCTATATTGTGATATATTGAAAGTTGATTTTTGTGTGTCTGTGGTATCATTGATCAATTCAGTAAGGACAAACACATAATAATTTGAACATGAAAATTGTCGTATTATTAGGCTGAAATTCGAAAATGTGCTCAGAGGGCATCTTAAACCTCGGGGTATCGTTAATGTCTTATAGGTGAAATGTTTAATCACGTATGTTATAACGCAGCATATTGGTACGTTTTCGTAATCTGATTATTAAATTAGCCCAATATTTAATAAGTTATCTACTTCACGTTGGTATACTTCAACAGTGTATATTTTAACAATGGCAAAGACGTTTAGAAGATGCTATTTGTAAGGATCAAGAAAGTAAAACGTAACATTATGTTTTAGCGCTTTCATACAAAATTTAACATCAGAGAATATGATCATTTCATTAACAATTTCAAAATGTAATGTTTCGTGACATAAGTTGTAAACATAACCTGCAGACAATAGAACGATAAACGTCTTAGAGTTCTTGTCAACCTAATTTTTCAGTTGTTCTTATTAACCAATATTGACAGTCCCTCAGATATTATCAACCGTCGCCAAAGTCGCACAGAGCGTGGTCATGTGTACCTAGTCAACCTAAATATCGAATCCACATCAAACATCTTAGTTCAAAGTATTCGGAGTGAGTTAACAACAGTGAGAGTGAGACCCACGCTTCACATTTACAAAGAAACACCTACTTAAGTTGAACAGGGAAAACAGAATTAGAGGATCCCGCATAGAGGAATATAGTCTAGTGAAAGGATGGCGATATCTAGGGAGAGTCATATCGTGATCTAGTCACGTGACCATCATCGCCTACGTAGATGTGCACGTATCTCTCATCTAATATTTGTCCTATTTTCCTATCATCTCTTAGTCGTCCATTGCCGGTGTCTTGCTTTAGATGATTAAACTCGTTTTCCGTCCGTTTCGAATCGATTTTCATTTCCATTAGGCAGCCATTACTGCGTTCTGTGTATAGGGATGCATCCACCGACTAAACACAAATCCCTGCTATCTGTCATCTCGCCCTCGCTAGTCCGTGTAGGAAAAAACAAACACGGACAAAGGGTCAATCTATAACGCACCAATACCTTACACACACAAACGCACGTCCATTACATGTTATTGTAGAACTGATTACGTACACGTTGGTATACTATAAACACACGCGTTGATGTTAGAACGGCAGGGGCGATGTGTTTGTTTAATTATTATACACAAAGTCATTTGATATCTTCCTTTTGACAAAATAACGCAATACGTTTTTTTTTATCAAAGGTCACTGTTGAGCAATAGGCTTACTGTTATATATATTTATTAATGTAACATTCATTTATATGGTAAACGTTTAATAATAATAGTAAATGTCAAGGTAATTTAATATTCATCGTGACAATAACGATTATAGATACAAATATATGTGAGAGTGATTTTCACCCACATATCAGCTACTTATTAAATATCCATATTCATTAATGTAAAATTCATTTATAGGGTTAACGTTTAATAATAATCGTAAATGTCAAGGTAACTTAATATATTCATCGTGACAATAACGAATATAGATACAAAAATATGTGAGAGTGATTCTCACCCACATACCAGCTATTTATAAATACCCTTAACAGAGCTGCGCTTAACTGATGTTTTTCAGGGTGTAACTACGAAATAAAAAAAGATATCATGACATCAGTAAACTATCGCAATATAAAACGGGTATGGAGATCAGTGAAGTATAGCAACAATACGTTAACGCTGGGCGAGATCAGACGACGCTTTCCCTGTAATTAGTGTCTGCCCTTTCTAACTATGGCAAGAAAACATTGACATATCAATCGTTTAATTGGACGCACTTTCAATCACTTAGCTAATACAATACCTTGTTGGAGATTGATTAAACATATGTCAGCTGTAGAGTCAATATTTATGTTGCAATATTAACACCTATTTCGGTGTTAAACACACATAATCTGTTCTGAGACGTAAATGTCCCAGTTTGGTGTATTTGTACTAGGAAGATTTGTACAAAGTTTCATCCATCCAAAAGATAAATGAAATCAAGATATGATAACGAAAACATTCTTTTTATAGTAACAATGAACTAAGTTTAGATCAAATTTGTTCGTATTATTTGCATACAGTTTCGGCCCCATCCCAATCAGTCTGTAAAGGTCAGGATCCCGATTATCCCTCCAATTATTTTTATTAAAATTAGTGCAGTACTTTTGTAGAAGATTTTAAAATATGAAAATGTTGATGATCCATGGACCCTCAACCAGCTCAACAAAAAATAATTTAGCCATTAGAACGTTAACAAAGATTTTCTTTTTATAGTAACAGTGACCTTGACTAACTAATCATTATATTATGTTTGTACGTTGCAGGCAGCAGCCATCCTTAAGATTAAAGAATTCAAAAGAAGGACGATATTAGTTCTCATTTATGACTGCTTCATTGATTTACAGTTCTAAAGCTGAAATTCGTGTAATTCACACAGCGTTTGGGCCCTTAAACCATTGGCCCTTTAGTAGCACTATTCGGAAACTGAATACCTGTAAAAAAGTGCATTGCAATAAAATAAATAAAAAGAAAGTGAGGCGGTAAGTCGATGACCCGGATGTGTGATGATATAAAGGATTAGGTATACTTAACGACAATATAATGGTATCAAGTAGGTAAGTGCGATTACACTTATCGAGAGTGGAAATCAACAAGTTACAAGTATGCGAGAATTACAGTACTTAATAAAGGTGTGAAAGAACAAGCATTTAAGAAGTATATTAGTACGACAATCGGAAACAGGTTTGTGAATTTACCTCATAAACATACCAAATTCAGTTTACATGTTCACAAATATAACCCATTATTTTTTGTTTATGTCAGTCAAGTTAACGAGTCTTCTATCAGCATGCTCATTTTATGTCTATTTAAACATTATTGTATCGAGCACTGTTAGTTTAACGACACATAAAACCAAAATCCAGTTTGTCACATCGAGAGATACTATTTCATATGGTAGAAGTAACATTGGATCTCTAACGGCAATGCATGCTAATTGGGGACCTTTTCCTTTATCATTGTCAATACATATTGTCACGTTTCGTATATTACCAGAAATCAATCGTTATGACGACGAACCGCGTGTATGCCAAATCGTTAATTTCAAAATATTGTGTTATGACGGGAAGGTCACATGGCACTGCCGACTCTAGTGGGCGGCTTGTTTTGTGGAAAACAAACTGATGGACGTGTTTGTCATTCCATAAACAAGTCTCTTATAAATTGTGTTCAGTGTTTTAAAATAGAAACGAAGTACCACAACGCCAACACAGAAGGACAAAATCTGACCCCACAGTTGACAGAAAGACAAAAACAAAATCTGAGGCGAGGTCTGAACAAAATGAATGGAGGCATAGACCCCCACAAAACACCACAGGCAAAACCAGACACTCCGAAAAAGTATTTCCTTCACCAGGCGTGGTACCCGTCATATCCAGGAGAGCGTCAGGGCACCAACTGCCATAGACATAGTGAAGACATCTTTAACCAGTGGTATCCCATGCCATTAACATTGCAACAGCAAGACACCGGGCAATGGTGACCATTTTGATGGCTAAGTAGTAGGTTTGCCCACAGAACCCATATTCAAAGAATCGGTCCTGAAACAGGGATTCATCTGTAGCAGGTAAACTTAATGAGCATGATAGAATGTTCATACCGAAAAAAGGTAAAGAATATGCTTCATTTTAACAAAATCACGAAATCATTTAAAAAAAAAGATAAGGTAAAATGTGGTTTTGTTATTCAATCTGTCAGGTGGTGTTTTGATTTGTATATTTTGATATAATGCACTCCATTACACATATTACACTTACGCGTTGATATAAAAGACCATGTCACAATGCTATATATAAAGGTAATTAGATGACTAATATCCATTTGATATCGACATTCAACACCTCTCGGTCCCCATGCCTACAGGCAGTGTAAATGCGAACCGACAAACTCGTTAGGGAAGAAAACAAAACCTGTTTACGAAATCTAGATAATAACTTATTCCATAAATACATCTTTTATGACACTGCTGACTAGACCAGGTGATATTTAAAAGCGTCCCATGAATCGTACAACATTTTCATTGATATCACAATGGACACACTTTGACATTAAGAAATCGCTGCTATTCTGGGCTTACAAAAATGAACCCTGATGTTATGAAAGGAGACGCACGGTCTTATTATAACAGCAAAATGGTAAGGTTTGACACTATACAGACAGATTAATGGGATACAATATATTCCAAAAGACGACATGTCAACATTGTTTGCTTTCCGTGTTTTCGCAAAAATTGACGGATCGTATAGATATTTATGAATAAAGAAAACCAAGCTCTTCGCCTAGCAACCCATGAGGATTTCAAAGCAGAGAAGACATGGAAAAATAAAAAAAATAAAATTACACATCAAATCTTGTGTCGTACGCACAGATCATAGGGATGACCACAAATGCAGGTGGGTGATTGAGAAAAAGAATATACCTGCTGTTATACATGCATGTTGTAAGTAATATAGGAATCCACTGCAGAATCGGGGACTCGCTATTTTGTCATTTATTTTGGGACACCAAAGAAAACAGACATAACTCTGCTGACACCAATCGCGACATTTGTAGTCTTTATATTTTCTCTCTTTAAGAAAAGCATTTTGTTACGTAGCGCATTGCTTTTGACCTTAGTGTTGAACGTTCTCGCAAGTGAGGAAGGCAATGGGTTCTGTCCCCAGGCCCGGGGCATACCAATGTCCTTAAAAAAGGACACTGTTATGCACTGCTAAATGTCAGCATTTAAGGTATTCGCAACAACGGGTCTCTCCATTGTCAGTATAATGTGACCAGGTGGAAAACTGTGCGGGGATTCCTTCTGCAAGTCATTTCAGTGAGGTACAACTCTTCAGTCGGGATTAAATCCGCAAGGAAGCGAAACATTCACACACACACAGGTATACAGTACACAAATGGAGGCACGTCCTTAACTGACCTGAACTATTAATAAGACGCCCAACCTTACAAAACATAATCAATCTAAGGGATTACTCCATTGTTGGCGATATTCCTTCGTTAGATTGCTATTCACATATGCATTGTGTTCTTTAACCACCAATGACTGATTGGTAATGGTGGTTAAGTAAGTCATCAATATAACTTAATTCAATTAGACTTGTAAATGCCTCTTATACAAGCTGTCTTATTATACATTATTTAGAAAAGAAAACATTCACAATTTTATCACAATTTTTGTTACTTCTAATAAGTTATACGTTACCACGCTTAGCCTGTATCAACGTAAACAATACAATGAAAGTAAATTACCTCTGATACCAAGTTGGTTATCTCCCCTTCTGGACCGATATGGAGCTAAAAGTACACATGACCAGGCTTTCCTGTTCTAGTCCACAAATACGCGAGAGTGTGTATCTCCTGATATCGAAATGGTTGAATAATTTAAATAACTTTCCTCGTGTGTATTACATCCTTGTTAATCAATCAGGGTAGTGCATGCCTTTAACTATCCTCCAGCAGTAACGTACAGCTATATAGAATTCTTCGTCCGATTGTGAGCTCCATGAAGAGAACATTTGCATTTGCATCATGTGCTGGATAACTTTCTTCGAATTTGAAATAGTGGTATGATCTTTTGGGATAAAAAAAACCCTCCAAAAAACAGAGGTGATGTAAATAAAAATTATAAAAAGTGTTAAGCCTATTATTGTCTGACATTACTTTAAATGGCAGTTGGAATTTGTCTGGTGTGGACCTGACAATACTTTGCGGCACATAAGCGGATGTGTATTTCTGTTTAACCGCCGACAGGTGCTCGGTTTACACAGTTACACGCCGTATCCACCTGGACTCGTAAATCAGTAAGAATACAAATACTTAACAATCCAATATAAAATATTCTCGTCATGGGATCTGCTATACAATGTAATATAAAAAAATATATATGTGTAGACTATGACGGATCGTGACGACAATACAAATTATTTAACAGAAATACACACATGACACTTTCGCTCTTTTAACACTCGTCCATGTGTTTGCTTTATTGAAGTTATACATCATATATCGTTAAATAACACTGAACATGGTGTGTTTTTAGAGAGTGTAGAGGGGCAATGCTATTATTAGGATATTACTGTGTTACTAAGCCCTATATATAAATACGATACAACGTATTGATCGGGCGACTCTATCTGCACAATCTCATTGCCCTTCTTGTCTGTTTTATTTACTTTGTGTTTAATCTTCATATTGGATTGACCTGGTATTTACATAGCAGAACTATCTCAATATGCTGCAGCACAAGTACAATGCAGTGCTGATCACTAGAACAACACTCGCTGGTGTGTGTTTGAGAGGAACACGCTACAGTTTGGTCAGTAAACCCCAAGACAGTTGATGTAAATATGTTCAAGTACATGGAGGATACAAAAGCCCACATCGCTACTCAAGTACAAATTCTACACAATTACCCCCCCTCCCCTCCGTAGGGGATGTGACCTACCATTAGTGGGCACAATTATAGTGTTTTGTGATATGTCTAACACTGATCTCACAAAATCAAAACATAATTATCATATTTCACCTATACTAACAACCTCGTAAACATGTACTATAAATCCCTACAAACACTCCCCGTAAGAATTAACAAATCCCCCATAAACAACCACAAAAAGAATAAACAACCACGAAAAGAAATATTCATAAACATCCACAGAAACACTGAAATATTTTTCATAAACATTCACATAATTTGAAGAAAAAAAATCCTTATATATAAGGAAACCAACCAAGAGGCCCATGGGCCTTAACGGTCAACCGAGTAAAAATGTAAAGTGGAATAAAATTTCAATTTACTAAAAATGTCTTTTTGATTGTGGATGGGCTTTTACAAAACGAAGTTAAGGAGTGACCAACATTTCTATAGAGCTAGCAAATATCAGCAAATTGATAAAAATGCAATAACGTTAAGTTTACCCCTACAGGAGAAATAGTTAAACTGCAACCACACTATATGAATTTCAGCTAAGTTTGAATTGTACCAAATAATGTGAATTCCCTATAAGGATGGGAATTGGGGGACCCGAGAGTAATGAAAGTCACAATTATGATCAAGCATATTTGGACCTTTCCATCCGTGTAGAGTAATGAAAACGATTATTAACATTTTAGCCAATTTGACCCCTTTGGCTCTGCCACTTCGGCCCCTGGAGGGTTAGACCCATATCGAGTATACATTTTGATCCCATCTTAAGTTGATAGTTATCAAAGTCTAACAGATAGTTCATGGAAAGAAGTAAAAATAGGATTGTTTCAGGTTTTGCAATAAGTGACCCCCTATGGCCCCCTGGCAGGGTCATCCCCTTCCCGAGTATTCAATATGATCCTTATAATCTTAGCATCATTATATGAAAAGTCGGTGATAATCCACCTGTAAGTTTCACTGATGACATCCTTTAAAGTCTTTGAACTCAGTGACCCCCTACATGGCCACGCCCCTCAGCCCCCTGGGGGTAAGGCTCATTTTGTGTATACATTTTGATTTCCACATCAAAATTTGATAGACATTTTCTGAGGAGAAGTCGAAATTGTTATCGTTTTAGCAAGACGAACGACGCACGACGACGGACGAAAGGAAATCGCAATAGGTCACATGACAATTAAATTGATAGCATCCCTGTACACTGCAGAACAATATCATTCTCCAATCAAGTTTTTGTCCACACCAGTTGTCAGTGATAATAAAGTGTCTTCGACTTTGCCATATAGGTACATTAATGATCTTGCTATCCTCAAACCATGCCAGATGTAATAAAATAGTCCCATGAAGTCCTTATTAATATGAGTCCATATATTTCTGTTAATAGACAGACGAATGGAGCGGAAATAATATAACAGACAGACGAATGGAGCGAAAATAATACTTTATATACTGTTCCACCATCATTCCTGATTTCCCCGGTATAACGGGACAATCATATCATTGTATGGCACAAAATTTCATTCAGCACAATTAATTATACTTCACAGGAAACCTAATATCTTTGCCAATCTTGACCTTTGATAGAAACCATTCGGATAGTAGTAGACTAACCTGTGATATATTCCACCCTTTGAAATAAGAGCTTTCAACATTTAACATCACGTGATTTAGAGTAATTGTGAGACACATGATCGCAGTTATGTTACTAAGGCCATGATGTATAGTTCGATATTTAACCGTCTGTATCCAAATGGTTGATTTGGTAACCTTGGTAAGGCTTAAACGTCGATTTAATCTCGAAACTCAACCATTTAATTCAGTTAAGGTCGAGCTGATTTTTTTTAAAATTCTTCATCGATGCTTATTTTATTCTCCCCTGGCAGTTGTTGGTAGAAAACAGATATAAACAATTAAAGCAATTGATACTTTGATAAATGGCTGGTTTACAGGACACCGATTTGATTCGAGAGTATTTCCCACAGATAAAAGCACGATGGTGTGTTGGTTATTGTTTGCAAATAAAATTAAAAAAAAAATTAAGTCACACGATTTTTCTCTGTCATACATTTAAGATAAAGGGATACATACAAGAGTACACAATTCTTAAATTTATCAAATATTTGTTGAACAAACAAAAGGAAATAGGTAAACAATGTATGATTAGGAAATAGGAATAGACAAACAGTAAAAAATAGTCTTTTTAGGTAAACTGTAAAGATAATCTTAATAAAGTTACTGTAGACATTTTAGTTTTCACAGGATGCTTATTGTCACGGTAATAAGCGTATATATGGTATACTAATGAGAACACCTATGCTGGACAATTAACCCGTGACAGACTGGTGTTCTTCTAGGAAGGATTAATTGACTATCAATCGTTTTTCGCCATCGAGAAACCGCATTAAATCTTGTTATAATATTCAATAGGCTAGGTATAATCTCCAGACAGAGTGTTAATAGCCGGAATGTTCGTGTGGCATGCCTGCCGCTAGGAATGTTCGTGTGGCATGCCTGCCGCTAGGACGATTGTATGAGATGTTGACAATTTAATTCTGTTCTTGATAATACTAAATTGGGAAGGTTATACATACTTCATCTACAAATTTGCCCTGTTAAAATTGCACTTCAGTATTTTCCCGGATTGATTTATAGAGAGTGTGTGGATCTTTCCAATGGTACTGTTAATATATGTCAATACCTTTCTTTTGTTTAGCCCTTCAATGAATCTCATGGTATTCGTCACATCTACCGTCCTATCTGCTGTAGGCTATTGGTCCTTTGATATTGATAAGTATACACCTGTAATGACGACAGGTGGAAAATCCAATCTGTTTAGCATGACATTCCAGAGTACGTAATGACGTATAATTACAATAATCTAATAGTCAGGAAGACAGGTGCGAGATTTAGACTATTTAGCCATGTATTTTAGAACACGCAATGACATATCAACACAGTGATACAAATAGAAACAATTCATTAAGCATATGAGTACATCACATGATAAAATCTCGAAAATCGATTGGACAACCACAGGGGGATTATTAGTACCCGTCAGGCCAGGCTCTATCAGTTTTGCACAGTATCGCCCTAACAGTTGTGACGTACATATTGTGTAGATATAGGCACCCGGTATATATTAGCAATAAAGTGTTATGTGGTAGGTTGTGTGATGTACTAAACAGTATTACCTTCTCATGAGTTCAATATGATTTCGTTGTGTTGCCTCGGGAAGGAATAGTACACTGGTTTCGGCAATATTATGATATCACTGTGACCTCAGCAGTAGGCAGTAATAGGTAAGTACGTAAGACCTCGTTATACTGCCCTAGTTTGTCTAGTCATATTCAATATTATACTGGTTGACAACACGCCGAGATAGACATATTAAGAAACTGCTTAAAAATGTGATATTAAAATATACTGACGGTAAGCGAGGTTGGGAATAGAACGAGGGGCATTATAACGAGGTTAAAGTCACATACAAGGGTCACAATATACAGAATCCACTGTATATATGACAGATTAACGTGACATATAAAAGATAGGGCACTAGAATTTAATGTAACCGTATTTAGACATCAACTGATAATGGTGAAGGTTTTTAACTGTACGTTAGTTGGCCATATTTCAGTAGTATAGTTACATCTGTGAATCAATTTAATACGATGAGTGTCGTTAAGCTAAGTAACGCCGTATACTACACGGAATTTGGCAATGAGCATATGAGATGTGCGTCTTGAAAGGTACTGCCTGGCCCAAATACCACATTGCAATAGGGAACAGTGGGGTTTACCTTCACAACATGACGTCACAAAGACATACTTACACGCTGATCTCTTGTCGTCCAGTAAACAATACTGCTGCCTTTTGATGACTATTTAAATGATCACACATCGCCAAAACATTCCACATTTGTATTAATCTCTTAATGTCTATAGTGCAATGTGCGTTTGTCCTTTATATTTATAAAACACTTTGATTGAACACGTTACGGCGTCTCAAACGTACTCTGCCTACTGAGCAAATCGCGTAGCATCATTTCAAGTTTTGCCTTGGTAATACTAATTGATTATACCTTTCATAGATTAAAAAACTATAGACAGGGCTTTAGTTCAATATCTATGTCAGCTGGATGCTCGGCTAATGTTAAGAGTTTGCGAATTGTGGTGAGAACACGAATAAAGCGAAAATGAAAATTGCCCGCAAAATAGGATAACTATCCAGTGTTTCATTTACGTTTCACACAAGAATGATTATTCGTTAGCACAGCATAGAGCACGATGTTTGTCGTGCACATGTGGATTCATGTATCAAATAAGTCAGACAAGAAGGCATATACACTTTAACGCCCTAATGATCCCAATGTTTTACGTGCTCGAGGAATTCCCATCACTCTTTTCCAGAATTTGTTCACAGCGTCTCCAAGATAAATTAATGGATCCGGTCGTTCAAATGTGTGTTTTTTATGGATAGTATGGACAGTCGCACAAACGAAACACTTGACTGTCACAAGACACCAAAGACTCAGTGAGCAACAACATTGAGAAAAAAACGAAATAACGGATCTCACAAAGCCTCCCAGGTGTAATAGGCTGTCCAATAGAACGTTGAATAAATTCACGATTGTTGTAATCTGCCCTGCAGTGTAACTCATCAAAAAAACAAAAATGTCTGCATTGGCTACAGTCACAGACCTATTGACCCACAGTTGTCACAGACCAGCATCAGGTGTCATGAAATTTTCCTCTGACAAATAACGTATTCCACGAATATATATAAGAATATCACCGGTCTCCTTACACGTTTTGTATCGGCTAATGCGGGGTATATATTAAGCTTCGATAACCATAAATGTTCTCTTTATAGAAGACTTCCAATCATTTGAGAGCAGACGGTAAAAACACAATGACGACGCAACACACGTGACAATTGGAACATCATCCAAGTCTCCCCGCACCTGCCCAGCCCTATAACGACATTGCCAACAATGCAGCATCTCACCACTTCACCAGCTATCGAGCCGTTCAGCCAGGGAATGACATCGGATCACTTTTTATAGACAACAATAAAGATATATCAGAGAATGCATCCTCGTGAAATCTATTTGACAGAAAAGCTAACTAGAGTAGACACAGTTGTCAATGTAGTGTTAATTTCCTCGCGTGTGAAACTCCCCCTGGTATTGCCGAGGCAGGGTGTTGCTGATGCCGGAGAGTTTGGGCGATCACGACACTTCTCCCCGAAGGACGAGTCTAATTCCTAATGCCTAGTGAAACGACCGACTATTGTAGCATTGATTGAAGTAAATTGGCAGATATTCCCAATCGGTGAAATTGACATCACTAAAAGATATCAATTTAAGACAACACAATGAGAGTTAACTTAATGTACTATTTGTGGGTGCTGTTGAAATAGAACGTATTATGTCATTAATCAGTTCTGCCTTTTTTGTACCGATGCAACGGTAATGCTAGAAAAGTCAAGTGGAGACACCGAACAGAAGTTTATATATAGACTAACGCGACATTCAACAGCTAGCATATCGGTCAACTCTGAGTTACCACTAACTGTATTATGTCAATGTACGACCCCAAAGGACATTAAGTGATATCTCGAGAACAGAAAAAGACTCAATAAAAATATTTCTTGGCTTTTTATGAATAGATATATGTCTATTTATAGTAAAGCAGACGCGCGTGCTTGAATTGCATGTCTGTGGCTAATAGAGTAATAATATGGAAGACGAAAACACTCCTCGCTTTATTGGTAATGAATACCTAATATTG
>JAUMHH010147202.1:0-20300 GCA_032359455.1 Chlamys rubida
CTGGTTGCAAAGGCCCTATAACCACGGATAATAATTTGTGAACCGCTTTGAGACGACCTAAGAACTAGGTTGTGATAAAGCGGTATATAAGAACCTCAAATTATTATTATAATTAACTGCTAAAATATGTATGTTTACAGTAAACCCTACGGTGTTTAATAGTCTTACTAAATAAGTCAATGTATGGACTAATTAGATTGAGTTGTATCAAGGTACTAGTACTTTGGTATGGTCAGCAGTTGATATGTGTACTCCATGTGTTGTAGACGAAAGACCTGGAGAAGGACCTGACTGTGCACCAGTCCTCTTCTGGAGATTTAGAATCGGAACTCCAGAACCACAGGGTAAAACAATCATGTTATTACAGCTTTATTATAAATGGTTTGTACAGATACAGACCTCCAGAAACACACAATATACAGTCAATGTTATAACCTCATCATAAATAGTTTGTATAGAATAATTCTTTGGTATATCCGATGTTAACACTAGGTTTTTAACTTCTTGTGCCAGAATTTTTGCCAAACCTGATTTTTCTGTGTGGCAAATTATATATTTATGTGCCAATTATTGGGTCATTTATCACTATCAGACCAAGATATGCTAGAAATAAATATTCTAAAAAGAAGGAAAGGTCCTAAGGTATTTTATCAAAATTTTGAATTTCATTACTGCCTTCTTGGCCATCCATTCCCCGTTTGCGAGTGATACATTTTACTATAGTTTATATGGAGGAAAACAACTATTTTGGGGTACATTTTGTTCCTTTTGATGAAAGTTATAGTCATGTGATGGCAGTTAGATGTTGTGAAAGTTAAGCCTTGACCTCCTCCCTTCGTGCAAGATGCAGGGTCCATATTGGATAAAATATAATTCAAATTTCAAAAAATACCTTCTACAGACCACAATCTTTGAGAATAACATATACTTTTTGTGGACCTGAGTGCCATTAACCAGTCCCCTGTTGGTAATATATTTTCTAGCTCCATGTTGATGTGCTCAAACAAAAGCTGGGAACCCTGGAACAGGAGAAGGATGAGTTAACCGTGGAGATTCGTGAGAAGCAACAAGATGCACAGTCAAAACACGAAAGTGCCTCAGAGCTCCATAAACAAATCATACAAAAAGATAAAATGCTGGTGGAACTCAACGATCTGCAAGAAAAGGTAACTTGGACATATATGTATACTATGGCAAGCTAGGTTTTATCAGCTGTTGGTGTGAAGGGGAAATTGTCTTATAGAAATACATATCAATATTAGCTATGGTTGTTCTGTTAGAAGAATTCTACTACTCAGCTCATTAGTAAATGCAATCTTCTATTTTTAGACAAATCAGAGGCTATCTGAAACACTTGTGGAGCGGGAAAATCAAACCTCACAACTTCAGGGCACTGCTGAACAAGTACAGCACTTAGAAACTAGGAAACAACAGGTAATAGTTCCAAAACAACAGGTAATAGTCCCAAAACAACAGGTAATAGTTCCAAAACAACAGGTAATAGTTCCAACACAACAGGTAATAGTTCCAAAACAACAGGTAATAGTTCCAAAACAACAGGTAATAGTTCCAACACAACAGGTAATAGTTCCAACACAACAGGTAATAGTTCCAAAACAACAGGTAATAGTCCCAAAACAACAGGTAATAGTCCCAAAACAACAGGTAATAGTTCCAAAACAACAGGTAATAGTCCCAAAACAACAGGTAATAGTTCCAAAACAACAGGTAACAGCCTGGAGGAAGTGACACTCCCTTTGATGTATCTCTTGTATTCTGTGTAAACATCAGATAATTTGCTGTTCAAATCATTTGTTGTCCATTGTCCATTGGTTAGTCCATCTATTTACAACTTTGTTACTGCTATTGATCATGATGAATTAGTCCCTAGTTTTGCCTCAAATTTTAAGCAAAACTGGAAAACAAATGGCCAAGAGGCCATATTTGATTTTAAATGGATATAGCATATAAAGATTGTTAATATCAGAACTAAAAAAAGAGCATCCTGAAACTTGGTATGACTGATCCCATTTGTCTGTCAGTGGGCATGTTCGGGAAGGAATGAGAAATACATCACAGAACGAGGCCCGCAAAGATCATGTAGCAACATGGTTTGCATGATCCCAATGGTACTTGGACAGTCACGTGTTTGTTCAAAAAGGGTAAAGAAGAGAAGTGAACCTACAATAAAAGCATCATGCCACTATCTTTCTTTGGTAGATGCCAACATCCATATTGGATCTCTTGTTCATACCCAGTATCTAGACTTTTCTGTTAAAACATTGGCCCACCATACTAGATTAAAACACTGACCATTCCCATGTGGAGTGAATGTTTTCCCAGGTCCTTTTACAGATATACAAATGTAGTTTGATAAGATTTGGTAAACATGTTAATTATCACTAGATGGTATTATGTTCAGAACCTTTACTGTAGATGTATAGTAATATACTGCATAGTAGATATAATTAAATTATAAAAAATAAACCTGTGTCACTTCAACATTGCCTATCTGTTTCCTTGTTTGAGCCCAATAGGGTGAATCATTGCAGATGCTCACACCTTTTCTAATATGTCGGAGCAGGAGCTGGGCATGACGATTTTTTCAAAGGAGTGTTTTTGGGATCTTATGTCAAATCTGCAGGAGTTCTCCAATGTTCATTTTCATTTCCCCAACAGAAAGGGTTTCAGCGCCAGTGTTGTCATCAGTTGCTGGTAGATTTTAGGATATGTAAGGGTTTCAGCGCCAGTGTTGTCATCAGTTGCTGGTAGAGTTTAGGACATGTAAGGGTTTCAGCGCCAGTGTTGTCATCAGTTGCTGGTAGATGTTAGGACATGTAACTTGTAATGAAATCTGTGACATGATAATATCTGGAATGTGTAAGTCTGAATGATGCAACAGTTGCAACTGCATAAAAAAACACTGAAATAAGTTTGACATTTCTATCTCACCCCATATATTGTTTATGTTTTCCTTAGTTACTGCAAGAAGTAGAAGGATGGAAAGAAAAGTAAGTACTTTTTAACTTTTTAATTTTTTAAGTTTGAAATTTCAAATAAGGTAAAGAGAGTTGTTAATACATTGTACACATTGAAACGATATTTTATTTTGATCCTGTTCATTTTTCTCCAAAATATGATCTTTATATCTTAAAGTCAATTTAACCCAAGAATAGATATGTTTTATCATGTTGACACATATAGTAGCTTCTGCTGTATGTCACAAAGCTCGGCACACCTTTGGCCATTCTGAGAAGTAACCATAATTATTCCGTACTAGCTTAAAATATACTGTCAAATATTGGGGGATGAGCTTATTGCAGGAACATTGGTTCAGTGAAAGAAATTCAGAACTTTTAAAAGAACGTGGATGGGCTTATTGGTAGGCATGGGCATATTGTCAGATAGATATGGTAATGCTGTAGTGTAAGTGAATGTTGTCTGTTACAGTGCACAGGACCTGTCAGATCGCTTAGATCTGTCTGTGTCAGAACAAAGTAAAATGCAGGAGGACCTGGCCTTTAAACAAAATGAACTAGAGGTATGTATCACTACAAACATGATATACAGGGGATGTTCTCATGATTAGATTAGTGGTGACTAGGTACTGGGATAGCAGGATAAGTGGTGGCTGTATATTGGGACAACTGGATTAGTGGTGGCTGGATAGAGGGACAACAAGATTAGTGGTGACTGGATAGTGGGAAAACAAGATTAGTGGTGACTGGATAGTGGGAAAACAAGATTAGTGGTGACTGGATAGTGGTGACAGGCGAGCCTTGACAAAGCCGTGCCAGGCCTACATAAACATTTGCAGGTCCGCCAGGATTTATACCCAAAATTGTTACATTTAAAAACGGACAAACCAATTGTTCCGCATAAATGAACAGGCCCTAGGTAATGGGACAGCAATATAAGTGGTTGCTAGATAGTGGGACAACAAGATTAGTGGTGGCTGGGTAGTGGGACAACCGGATGAGTGGTGGCTGGAAAGTGGGAAAACAAGATTAGTGGTGGCTGGGTAGTGGGACAACTGGATGAGTGGTGACTAGGTAATGGGACAGCAAGATTAGTGGTGACTGGAAAGTGGGAAAACAAGATTAGTGGTGACTGGAAAGTGGAACAACAAGATGAGTGATGGTTGGGTAACTGGATTTGACTGATTTAATACATTCTTTTTGATAATATCTATAAACAAAAATGTATCTTTATACTGGTACATGTTGAAATAAACGACAGCAAGGGAAATCAGCTGTTTATTTACCTTGTAGTAAATTAATGATTTCATTCATTTGTTCACCATAGGAGTTAAACATTTGTCTATTGTCCACTTTAGGTTCTGAGGGATTGTTTTCTGCAGTTAAAGGCTTTTGAAACAGAGGACGATGAAGATACAGATCAGTTAGGTTTGTATGGTCATTTTAATGGTTACCTGCATGTGTTTACTACTGTATTCGATATTATAGAAAGTTGGTTGCATTGTTACCGTGATAATCACTGGAACAGTTTCCTTCTTTAAAGTGTGTTCAGATCTGTTATGATTTGTTATATAGACATTTTCCCTATATCACATGTTTTATAGTTCATTTGTCTGATGATCAATTCTGACAAACAACTATTGGAATTTTTAGATTCTGAAAGTATTCAAGAAAAATTCCGTGCCATGTTGGATGTATCTAAGGTATGTATTTTGTAAAACCCTAGATGTCATATAGACAGTGAAACTTAGTTATCTCTTTTATAATGCAAAATCTAGCTGTCCTTATAGACAGCAAAACCTAGGTGTTCCTTATAGACAGTTAAACAGGGGTCTCTTGTAGACAGCAAAACCTAGCTGCGTCTTACAGGCATCTTCCATTTAAAGAAAAAATATTGCAGATTTTGTGGATTAGGGCCAAATATTTTCAGTTTCGAGAAATATTAAAGTCATGTATGTTAAAAGGATTCTATGATGTACAAAAACATTGATTTATAGACGCTCAACATTTCTAAACCAATTTCCTTTATCTAATGGAACAGACTTATCACTGACAGAAAAAAGTGGCAGTCAGGTTTTCTAGATTGCCAGATGGCTTTGCAACTCCTAACCAAAAGTTCAGACCATTCTGTTTAATGAAAATAAATTTTACTGCTTAATGAGAGTGTCTATATCATGTAAATATGCAAACCTTATTCACAAAACTCTGCCAGCTTGTTTATCACAAGATAAAAATTGGAAATGATGTGCATTTCTATTGATATAAAGGTAAAAGCATCTCTGAGATCATTAGAAGATGAGAAAGCCACATTACAGAACAAGGTGGACATAGAGATAGAATGTCGACAGGAGATGGAAGGTAAGAGCAAGTTGGATATTGAAATGTTATATGTTATACTGTATACCGGGACATTTTTGCTACAGTTTAACTTTTTGCCTTTTTCGCCCTTCCCAATGAGGGGAATTTATCAAGACAGCAAAATCTTAGTACACAACAAACACTTCACTAGAAGAACATGGATTTTATCGGCAAAGAGCAAATATTTGACAAGGCAAAAATTTCCTGGTATACAGTATTATAAAGACTTTTCTATTCTGATAACTGATGTAATATTTTTGAAGTTTAAAGCAACATTTTTACATATTTCAAATTGTGCTAAAATTAATTTATCAGTAAGTTTCCACTTGTAACTGATAAATATTTTATAAAATATGTGATAATTTTTTTAAATATCCTTTGGAATCCCACAAAATGTGAACAACACTACCTGAATCCAGTGGGCCCACTGTGTTTAATGGAAAACAACAGTCTTGTTTTTGAAATGCACTTCTATTTTCTAGGATCTGTATATAGATTTCACTTACAGATTTTTCATTATTACATATGTACATAAAATGGATATTATCCATGTCATATGGAATTCTGATTTTTTCATCAAAATCATTCTCAGTATATTAGGAATGCATAAGATACTTATAACTTGAAGAGAATTAGAGAAATATCTTTTTTTGGAAATATATCTTTATAATGATAATAAAATATCACATATGTTATTACTCTTCCAGAACAAATTGCCAGCCTCCAAGCAAAACTGGAGAGTTTCCAAGCTGACAAAATGAAAGCTGATCGACAGAGTCACGATGCTCAGACCAAACTTAATGTTTTGACCCACTACTTCAAAGAGAAAGAGGTTCAATTACAACGGTAAGTATTATAAATGTGAAAGATACAATAGTAAAGTTAAGATCATGGTAATTCTGGGGAAAGTTCAGTTTTGGAAAAGTTATGATAAATTCAGGGAAGTAAAAATCATGGCAAAGATTGGGAGAGAAAACACATGTTCTGGCGAGTATAGTCCTGGTAATGTGTGGGCAAATCAAATCTTTGAAAAGTCAAATCCCCGTAAAATTTTGGAAGTAATTTCATGATTAGTTTGAGGTGGAAAGATAATCTCATGACAGTCGTGTGAGAGAAGGTATTAGTTTAGTTAGTGAGAGATAGTATTAGTTTAGTTAGTGAGAGAAGGTATTAGTTTAGTTAGTGAGAGATAGTATTAGTTTAGTTAGTGAGAGATAGTATTAGTTTAGTTAGTGAGAGATAGTATTAGTTAAGTTAGTGAGAGATAGTATTAGTTTAGTTAGTGAGAGATAGTATTAGTTAAGTTAGTGAGAGATAGTATTAGTTAAGTTAGTGAGAGATAGTATTAGTTTAGTTAGTGAGAGATAGTATTAGTTAAAGAAAGTTAAGTCCTGGTAGTATTATGAACAGTAAGGTGTTGGTAAGGCTGTCAACTCCCAGTGAAGTTTTGGTTGAAAAGCTAATATAATTATTAAGTTGAAGAAAGAAAGTCTTGGTTGGTAAAGGTAAAGAAAGCAAAATCCTGGTTAACTTAATAAGAGTTAGGTATACAATAAGATTAGGAAGAAAACATCTGTTGCTAAACTGGAAATGTAAACTTTTTGAGAGCGATGATGCACATTTTTTAAATACGGTATCTGATAAAGAGCTATTGATAAACTGAAACAAACTACACTCATAATCAGTTCAGCCGTCATGAATGCTTTTATTACCTAATTGTGTTTTCTGTCATTGTAGAGAATTAGGTGAGCAGGAAGCATTGAAGAAGCAGAATAAGAATAGACTGGAACATGCCGATGAGAGGAGTAAAATGGTGGAAGCAGAGTTAGAAACCTACAGGTACTGGTAGTGTAAAGTGTATTATCCCTCTGGTGGAGAGAGGAGGTGATAATTATGCAATGTAACTGTGATGTGTGTTTGTTTGACCATGCCGTCTCCATTTGCACACAATAACTTTAGTTCTCATATGTGCCTATCACATTGAAAATTCATAAACAGCTTCCTTACTGAAAGTGTGCTTCTGGAAGTAAGGTCATAGATCAAGATCACTGTTAGTATAAATAAAAAATTGTTTTCTGCACAATACCTTGAGTTACTGTTAAAGATAATACTTGATATCATACACAGCTTACTAAAACTTGTACTGAAAATGCAATTGCTTTTCGGGTCCTTGGGTCAAAAGTTAAAATCAATGTTTCTATAACTTGAAAATTGGTGTCCGCATAAGAATTTGAGTCCTTGTGGGCAATTAACACTCCATTTTCTTACACTGCTTCCTTTATATTGAAAGTGCTACTTGTGAATGATTTTCAGGTTTGAAGATCATAGATCAAGGACATTGTTACTATAAATAAAAACATTATTTCTAAATAATGACTCTTAATGGCCCACGACACTTAAACTTTGCACACTGCTTCCTTACTAAAGGTGCTGTAAGGCCGCTGTTCCTGTAATTAAAGCAAGCATTACATCTTACACTATAAAAATACCTCAGTATTAATAATCAAGTGATAACATCATCCTTGACGTCAGCACTGAGTGGTTGGATTAGTGTCACTGTAATTTGTGGTTTAGGACAGATATGTTGGAGGCAGAGTTAGATACCTACAGGTACTGCTTGTTCAATACTTATATGTAGTATTCAGACAATATAGGCAAATTAGGTGTCTGCAGGTATATTTTAACATGGTCTTGTTTTAAACTGGTTCAAAACAAATTTACCACAATTAACATATTTTGGTTTGACTGTATTTCAGAAATAATCCTGGAGGCATTGACCGCTCAAAACTGAAATTAACACATCGGTGTATCAGTTTAATTTTAATTTTACATAGAATGGTCCCTCTTAATTTGATGTTGACATAAATTGCTGAAAATGGCCCAATGCTCTCAAATTCTAGGATTTCCGCTGTATCTTATATTTCCATAGGATGTACCTTTGACTTGAACCCTATTCTGATTTTCTTCACTTCAGGTCACAAGCTGAAGATTTAAAGAAGGAAATACTTTCAGCAGAGAGAGATTTTAGGTCTCAGGTACGTCAATACATTGTCAGGTTGTTAACAGCCTTGTTTGCTAATAGTTGTTTGTTTGTTTGTTAATAATTGTTAAGGAAAGTAATAAAAACAAAGTTTGTTTCTTCGCCACATCTCGTTAGAAATTTTAATATAATCCTAATGAAGGGTTTCTGACCTGTTACTTATTTATATTTTAAGCAATTAAATTATTAGAAGAGGAAAACAAAATTGTCGCGAATTTTAATATCCTTGATATTTTCAGATTGCAGCTAATGAAAAGAAAGCTCATGAAAATTGGGTAAGCATATAATGATCTAATTATTTCACTTCGACCAGAGTCGGTGATTAAGAGCATAATTTCACCTTTGCTAAAAAGATATCTTCAATCTCTATTCCAACTGTTGGTACCCTTATTGAGACCATGCTGATGTTAAGCTTTGTGGTGTGATTGCCTTATTGATATGGTATCTATGGTGAAGAGGTTTTTCAATCTCACTTTGATGCACCACATTCATAATAATGAATATAATTTTTCCATCGTTGTGATGTATATCATTTGATAGGGAAGTGTATGATTCCAGTGTAATGTTTTTACTTCACTGCTTTCTCTACACAGCTGGCGTCTCGGACAGCAGAGAGAGAATTGAAGGAGTCACGGCACGACTCCACAGTGTTACGACAGAAGTGAGTAATGCGATACCAAAACTCTTCTGTCTGATATTTAATGAAAACCAGTATTTCTGTTAACTTATAATTACTACTCTTTGCTAGGAGAGAAAATAAAGTGATTTTTTATATAAATTGTATGTTGTGGTTTTCATTGAATTTCTGATTTAACTTAAAAAAATTAAACTACATTTTATAATATCATATTACATCATATAGCGAAATGTTATTGCATAATAACTAACGATGAAGTAGGTCAAGTGATTTGGAGTTAGAAATGGTCTAATTTTAGACTGTCTCTCTATTTTTGACAGATTGACAGATCTTGAGAGGCGACTACACCATGGGCCAAGTGGGCTCCTACGGCCCCTCCCCACGCGGGGTATGCCACCACCTGGTAAATAATCTCAGTGGGGTGTGTTATTGGACATCCATTATGCAGGGTATTTTAAATGGATATGAGGAACATGGTGACCACTTGAAATTAACACATATCCATCATTTACCAAATATTCCTTAGGATCATGTCATCATTTAAGTACTAAGTGTTGGTAGCATTTTAAGAGTTGCTCTTCCTTGTCCACAGGCATGAATGGGCCACCTCCTCTACCCCCAGGAGTAGACAGACCAGGCTCCCGAGGCGGAGGGCCACCAGGACCCCCGGGCATCAGGTAGGCTGTACTCACCTCTATTTCTTGTCTAATAAAATCTGGCTATGTGTGAAGAAGACCAAACATTGTATGAATGTACATACTCGTTGTCAGATTAAACAGTTATTTGCACACAATTTTGTGATATGATAAAAATTGGAAATACAAACTACTCTATGTGCTTTATAGATTGGTGCAATAATTTAACTCCTTTCTTTACCATTCTGATATTGAATGTAGAGATTTGTAATTTCTATCATTGTACAAATTACACCATCAAAATATACTGGCAGGCTATGACATTTTTTCTAAGGAAACCAATTATGCTTTTTGTCTAATAAGCATATGTTGTTTTCTATAAGGGACGGAGATTTCCTTGGCTCTCCAGGCCCTGAGCGGATGCCTCCACCTCCTATGCATGAACGACGAATGCCCCCTCCCGGGATGATGGGCCCCAGGATGCCACCCCCTCCATTGGATGGCCGTTCTCCGCCCCCTTACGACCGGAGAGGGCCTCCTCCTCCAGACAGAAGGTCTCCACCTCCATATGAACGTGGGCTGAGGATGCCTCCTCCTCCTCATATGGATCGTAGATCCCCGGGCTATAGAATGCCTCAGCCAGACATGCCACCTCGTATGAGGGGACCTCCTCCTCCACACCTACGTGGGGGGCCTACTTCTCCTCCTCTCCCTCATGGTATGGGGCTCCCTCCTGATGGTAGACCTGGTAATCTATTTGCTTCCTCTTAGTCACACACTCAAGCAACCATTTCTTGTTACACACTCAAGCAACCATTTCTTCAAAATACCAAACTATATTTTGTTTCTAAAAGTTAGTTTTTGCCATAAAATCTTGTTTTGGTATATAATTCAGTATTAAAATAATTTTACGGAAAGATTTTTTGGTAACAGATTATTAAACAAGCTACTTATTAAAGTGGGTCCCTTTTTTTTTGACAAATTCAGTCCTAGTAAAAACTTCAGCTTAATAGAAATGTAAATGCATTTTTTTTTGATATGGTACTTGCATTAGTAATAAATATTGATCAGTGGCAAAAACAAACTTAGTGAATCCTAAATCCTAGCTCTAAATTTTTTGCAAGAAATCAGGGGTATCATGTTCAGTCTAAACAGGTTAAATCAAAGAGGATGCTCTTAATAAGCAGGTACTTCTTATACTAACGAACAAAGTGTAGAAGGAATATATAATATTCATGTTGTGTCTGTGTATGCTTTGTTTTCTTTGGGTGTTTCTCCAATACTGTTCATTTTAGGATCATCAAACTTGTTAATAGCTATGTAAAGGGAAGACGGAGAGTCACAAATATAAGCTAGGTCAATGTAACCTATAATTTGACCTCTGAACTCAGTCAAACAAAGAACAGTTCTAGTGCATTTCTCTCATACTATTTCATGTGGGATTATCAATCCCACACCCTATCATTGTTATTTGCAGATTATGTACGAAATGGGTATTACAAATAATTATATTTATATACCTTTGTCAAGAACTTTGGTATTTTATAAATGACATGGTAGTATACTTTTCTAGTGAAAAAAAGGCTATATGTCTAGAGGTCAAGAATTTATAAAACACCATAGACCATATACCTTTTTTTGGTCAAAGTTGAAAATTACTTATTATTTAATTGGTAAAAGAAAATAGGTAAAATATTACCCAGTGTTCTTAATCAAGGTAATTAAAACAAATGTATTTTCCTACAATGTGATAATTCTAATGACTGAATCTTGTGTTAGAACTCAGTTTAATACTTGTGTAAAAGGTACAGTATTTACACTTTTCTTTTGGGTGTTTTATTTCAAAATGCTAGTGTTACAAACATAAGATTGACCATTAACGGCTGAGAAAAAGACAAAAAGTGACTTACTAAAATGTAATATTGATCATTATGACATGAGGAAAAGACAACATGATTTACTAAATGTTAGATTGATTATTAGGGGCTGAGGAAAAGACAAAATGTGACTTACCACATGTCAGATTGACTATTAGGGGCAGAGGAAAAGACAAAATGTGACTTACCACATGTCAGATTGACCATTAGGGGCAGAGGAAAAGACAAAATGTGACTTACTAAATGTAATATTGACCATTAGGGCTGATGGAGGACAAAGTGGAACTTACCAATTGTTTGATAGACAATTAGAGCTGAGGGAAGCCCTAGCAGAACATACCAACTATAAGACTGACTATTAGGGGCTAATGGAAGACTTAACATAACTTCTCAACTGTATGACTGTTCATTCGGAATAAAGAAAGACTTGGAGATTACTATAAATCACTTGATACATTTTACTTTTCATGCCTTTTCAGTTCTTCAGTGTTTGTACTACAGTAGGCCTACATGGAAAGGGTATTGCTTCATTATCAGCCTGTAGAATTAAGTTCAGATGAGTCACAGTACGGTCACAAAGAGGAGGTTTATATTTGATATAAGATCTGAAAACTATTATGGAACAAATATATGTCACCCTGGTAAAACAATAGCCACTTTCTATCGATTAGGCTAGGGAGAATTTCTCTTAAGCTTATTCGTTAGAGCACGAGACTTATAAACCAGAAGTCCTGGGTTCGATTCCTGGCAGAGGCATTGAAAAAATAATGATGTCTGTTACATACAAAAAATTGTATACCTGGTAGGTAAACATTTTTCAGTGAAAATTTGAGGCCAATATGTCCGAATTTCCAGTTTATGGAAATTTCATAACAATTTCTCTCTCAAAATTTTAGTACAGGTATATTTATTGTTGAAATTACTATTAATAATTAAAAAAGTTCTATTAATTACATAATCATAATTCTTTTTAATCATTGGTAATGGTGGTTGAGATATCTATGTGTAGACTGTTGAGTGTAAATGCCCTTACAGACCTCTGTAATTTTCTACTGTACAAAACTGGTGACAGGTGCATGTGGTTTGATGATTGATTCCTCCTCCTCTGCAGGGCATTCTACTCCTTCACTTTGGACTCTACTATTTCTGCAAAGACGACTTTGCCTGAAGATACTTACTTGTCTGACATTGAAAATATTGTATTTACAGGTCTACTGGTATATTCACCAATTTTCTACATGTACTCACTAAAATAATCTTCTAGAATGGGGTTTTCAAGATGTGGAATAATTGTTCTCTCTCAGATCTACTGTTTTGGTGAACATTTTTATGTCCGTAGAGATTATTATATTTCTATAGAAAATTGGAAGAGTTAGAGAATCTGTTTGAATTAAACGTCCACATTTATAAAAGTATAAATGAGACTGTTAAAAAGGGCGATCAGTAGGATTCCAATGCTACAGGAAGTATGTTTACAATATTTTCACAGAATTTTTTAATTTTACTGTTCAATTGAAAAAGTTTGACCTAGTTTTAATAAAAATGTTCTAGTTCCAAGATTATAAAAAATTAATTTAGATAGGTTAGACTGAACAAAAAAATTACATGTCAAATTATGATTTAGTATAACAGTTTGAAACTTTTTGACAAATGTTTGTTTTGTTGTCCAGGCCCCGGAATCCTCCCTTACCACCCCCCTCCTCCAGGCCAAGACCCCGACCACAAGCCAAGACAACAAAGTCAGGTGTGAGACTTCATTAATATACCAGTGGACATGGCTGTTCACTGCCTCAGAGGAGCAGCTAGATGCAGCATCATTACGTCAAATATAGGACTGGATAACTATGTCAACAGTGGCTACATCAGAACGAGTTTAATATCTATAATTTGATGTGTAATGTTATAATTACATTAACGTTATTTAAACCACTGATAGATGAAATGTGATTTTTGCATAATAAGCATCTGTCCATTTCCATGTTGTGATAGTTCTATTTATCAGTAGAATGAGGTGTAGAAGACTGCGACCGTGTGAGACACAGTGGGATTCTTACACTGGGCTGTTGCAATATTACCAAACTGTCTCAATCTGATCAGTTATACATAAATCCTGTATGTACGGCGGTGTGACCAACCCGTTAAAGTGTGTTCGGACTTCTGTTACAAATATACAGGTTCTCTCTTGACCAGTAGGTGATGGAATGAATTAGCCATTTCCCATGTTTGTAACACATAGATATAGAAAGGTCTTGAATTGCACTCGCGTGTTCATTTATCAGGATTGTGAATGGATACAGTCTACTTTATAGGGATTAACCCTACTCTGAATCATGATTATGTGTAGATTCAGCCTACTACCAGGTACAATGTGACCTAACCCACAGCCAATCATGGTTTATAAACAGACCCAGCCTTCTTAAAAGTTGGCTTATCCCACACTGAATTATGATTGTGGACAGATCAGTAGTTTTCTTAAGTCATTTGATTCTGTTCTTAAGTGTTATGTTTTCACATAAGTTTGAATTGAAGTTATGTTTTTAACTAGTATCTGATGTTTGAAATGGCTAGTCAGAATAGTTTGCAATTTTCAAAAATCAGAATTGGACAAAGTGAAGATGGAAAATGGCAAAAATAGAATAAAATAGTATGCTAAAAGTGCAATACTTTTAGCAAATGGAATAATAGGACGCTCATGTTGTACACGTCACATTATGTAGACATTCAGCATTAAATATACAGTAGTTGGTGATCATTGCTTGTTGGCTATAGTGCTAGAAATTCATCGTTGAAAAACTTTTTTTTTTTAATATTTGATGTATAATATTGTTGTCACATCTTTGTTACTTGTCAATACAGATGTTTTTACCTTTTGTCATTCCTACAAATATTAACTAATATTACTATTTGTCTGTGAGAACAGCATTATTACAGGGTCAAGTACAATCTTGTAGGAGTTTAGTGATCACATTCCTTTGTATAGAAATGGAGATGACATTGTGTCGGCGCTTATGACTTATTTAGAGCTGATTATTCTCAGTTATGAAGGTTCTAAATCAAACTACCTGTAAAATGTAAAATAATTGCCATTTAAACTATTTCTTTGAAGCTGAAAATAATGGTATTTTTTGTGTTTCATTAAATATGCTATAGGTATTTGCGACTCCATTAATATCATTACATGTATTGTAAAATGTTCCATCTATTCAAGCTGGTACCTTTACATATAGGTATGTTTATTGGGTCTACTGTAAGTCTAGTCATATGGTTACTATTAATTAAGTGCTATTTTGATATTAATAGTTTGAATATCGACAAAGTTAACCTCTCTATAAAGACCACCCAAGACAGTGAAAAAATAGTCTTAATATACAGGTGTCATAGACAGGTTATTATAAAAATATTTATACAAACAAAATATTTAACATGGTAGTTCTATACAGGTGATCCTACATAATTCACTGAAATACTGATTGAATATCTCTCCACACAACTTTTGAAAAGGCTATTTGGTATGGTATACACATTGTATACAGATTTTGTATGAAAATTATATATATTTTGTATATATAAAGAAATATGAAGTACCCTTCCTACTTGTCCCAAGGAACTCATGTTAAAATAGCTCAAATATTTTATCCATTAAATTCGATTTTTTTTCAGTAAATAAATATACTTTTAAACAATATTTTACACCTTGGTATTATAAACAAATAAACAGAAATGCGTAAAGAAGTGTTCCGAGCTGGACTCTTTATGTAACATCTGGTATTCACACTGTATATACTGTACTATAGTATTTAATTACTGTCTGTGCCATCACATCACGCTACTGGATACATTTTAATTGTTCAGTGCTTTTATGTAATATAAATATGCTTATGTATCTCTCAAAATATCTCTGTTCTCTCAAAATATCTCTGTATACAGGTTGGAATTTGTCAAGTTAAATTTGTATTTATGTTGAAAAATACAAATTATTGTAGTAAGTGTACTCATTACAATTTTGAGATTGTTTAGGAATCCATTATTACAAATATGTTAAATTCTTATAATTCATCATATCAGAAAAAAAGCACTGCTTTGAAAATGACATCTTTCATATGCTTCCAGGTTATAATTGCCAAAACTTCATGTACATGTATTTGACATGGGTAATATTCATTATGCACAAACTACCATCAAGTCATATTATGCAATTTTGAACAATACGGTCAAATCCAATTTTGCTGAACCAGTTCTTTATCTTGGGGAAAGTATCAATATACTTGTACTGCAATAGTTATGTACATGTGTTCAGAGACTTTTTTACAGATTGTTGTTTTGAGTAAAAAAAATCTTGTGAAACAAATATTACCAAGATGTTCATTATCTACAACATGGTATTGTCATGCTCATCTCAAAGCTCTTGACATCTATCTGTATAGCCCATTAGAAGGTCAAGGTCACATACAGGGTCATGGTCACAGGTATAGAATCTTTATATGATGATGAAAAATTGTACATTTAGATTGTCTACAGGTTCCTGACTAAACTTTTTGACAAATTTCATGAAACTTCATTCAATAATTCCCGACATCAATTTGTGGTGACCATGCGAAGGTCAAGGTTATAGCTACAAAATTAACATCATGATGGGGAAATTTTCAACAAAGTCTTATAAGTAACAACTGGGGGGTGGAGACCCAACGTCCCTGCAAGGAAGTCAGTTCCATAGTGGCGGTAGGGAACCTGGTTTTATAAGATATAAGCAGTATGAAGCAGTATGTACATTTCAAATTTTTTCAGTGTTGTCTCTCAAAGTCTGTATCTACTGCAGTTACGAAGGGAAAATTTGAGTGTTATTTTTTTCCAAAGTATAGAATTTTTCTGTTGTTCGATCATTATTTAATATTTGCACTTTAAAAACCAAATCAAACCAAACACTTGACGACACATTGGTAAAATACACTGATAAGGACTCTCCTGGTCTTTGTTGATAACAAGATAAATCATGATGAGTTTAAAATACCAAACCAATAGATATATTGTTGTATATATAAGTATGATGTCTACATACCGAGTAGAAAGTGTATATTTTGTAATGAAGATGCATGTTTAATTTAAAGGTCAAGAGTACTTGGTTTTGTCAGAGCTAGAGGTGTACATAGACTGAATGAATGACTGAGTTGAAGGAATGAGAGAGACAATTTGTCAAACGTATGTTATATCAGAGTTCACATGTTGATGATTGAAGTAGCAATGAATATTTATTTCTGTTTGTGAGGGTAAACAGGTGATTTTGTGTTGATATTCTTATGTCAAAAGAAAACATGGTTGAATGAATAAGTATGATATTATGATACATTTTGTATTATTCTCAAAAAACAATTGAAAGAAATATAAAATAATTACAAAATGTTCTCAAATTTATTTAGAATTCATAAAAATATGAATAAAATGTGAAAATAAAACTGTGATCTTATTATTGTCATTACCATAGAGTTTATGACACTCTTAAACAGTTCCAATTAAGTACCAGGTAGAAAGTTCAGAAATTGGCATGCAGACACTTGGAATAACGACTGAGGAAATTGTATTAGAAGAAATTAAACCCTATCGCAGAGCATTATATATATGCCCATGATTTATAGGTGAAATGAATGAAACTTGGACAAAATGTGGGTGTGAGGTTCACATATACTGGTGAAATATATTTAAGATGAAGGGATGCACATGTCATAAGGATGCCAAATTCAATTTAGGAGGGTGTGGTAAATTATTTTTATGATACTTGAACCAAAAAGTTCAAAAACGGCATTTACAGAATGATGCAATGTCCATTGTCTAGCCATAAAAACCAAGGGTGCTTAGATTTGGCCTTCAACCAGCTTTGCTGTGAAGCATCCTTTGGACCAGAGAGACCAAGAGCGATACAGGCCCTCTGGACATTTTGTTAATGAAGTGCAGACAATAATGTTTGGCACAACATATATCGACCTTTGTAAAGCTCTATTGAAACAGGTGATGCATCATCTTCTGTAGAAGTGTTGTTTAATATTCATCTAGACGGCAATTGATACTGGTTTATTTTTAGAGTAAATCACTTCTAAGTCTCCATATGTGATATCCTGCATGGACAGGTTGGTGGTGATACAGTCTATGGAAGTGACAGTGAACAAAGTTGCAGAGGGCTATAACTTTGGTAACAAGTAACACTATATACCCTTTTTTTATAATATGTAAATCTTCGTCATTATGATTCCTATCACACACACACACTACAATTCTCAAAAATCTTGTTGAAAATTGTATGATTCTTATAGGCCAAATCGTTCACATTTCTGTTGTTAGTCACAAAGGGCCGAACATTTTTAGATACAAATTAATAGCATTTTTTGTATATATATAGCCTTTTCATTTTTATGATGCCAAGATATCAAGTGTTGTTAGTTCAAGGTAACGTTAATCTAGATTTTTTATCCCATCACCATCATATAGTTAATCATTCATCCTTAAAAACATTATCATCACTATTTCTAAAGAAGCAAGTTTCTCAAATTTCACTTGTTGTTTTTCATCGGTCCTTAGCTGTGCTTGTTTATTTTGAGACTGATAAAAAACATAAAGATGGCTGTTAGGTGGCCATCTTAGATTTTGACTGTTAAAGTTTCTTAGAATGTAGAGGATCTTTCTCATACCTCAGAATTTTGAACTTTTGATCAAAAGTTATTACATAATGCTTTCGCTGCTGAAATGACTACCAAGATAATCCAACTGATAAGATTAAACTTGCTGAGAACTTTTGATGATCTTCCAGAGATCCCAAAGATCCTCTGGGGGTTTATCTAACTAGAAAACCATCAGGTCAACCATGACCGCTGCATATCCTATAGTAATTCTGTTAAATGGGCAGAATAGACGTAACTGTTTAAAACATAAAATAATTGACACGCTTAAACAGTTTAACATGACATTGGCTGTTGACTATTTGACACCAAATAGGTAAAATACACTATGCTTTTACTCAACAAATCACTGTGACATTAACCGTAGCCTTTTGAATACAAAATTAAAGGGGATCCTTCTCACCCAAATGAAGTTTGATAAGTGTAGCTAAAACAGTCAAACGTGTCCTGACACAGGGAAGTTTGATTCTGGCATACCCTGTAAACTTTTCTTTTGGCAGAAAAATATTAAAAAAACACTAAAAAGAGAAGTACTGTGCTATTGTTTCTCTTTTTGCAATTTGAATTGGTGACTGAATAAGAAGTAAATTCATATAAAATACACAATAGCATTTAAATTAGGAAATAAATTATAATTAAAGTTTGTACATAATTAACATACATTTTTTATGTAACAATAACGATTGTGGACTTGACCTGGCTACACCCTGTAAGCATGCTTTAATACCAGTTCCTGGTTCTCTTCACGAGAATGTCTGTAGCAGTCGACCACCAGTAGGTACCTGTGCCCTACACACTGTGTGGCGGACTGGAGTAGTGTGGGGAGATCTGGTAGCTTCTGTGGAGGGTAGGACAGCCAGTGGATGGAAGGATGCGACATACACAATAATTCTGACATGGAACCTCCACATCTGTCAGCCATAGGTCTCCAGATCGTGTTCAATAAAATATGGGAATTTAGTCCTGTCCATGTCAAAATGAAACATTCTGGAATTTCTGAAATACAAGTAGGGTTTCCTTGAATAAATCTCAACTATTTTTGAGCACTGATTAGATCCGAGGAACTTGCAAAAATCTCATCAAATATCTGGCATGCCCGTTTTCCAATTCTGTGTTCATACAAGGCTCAAATATTAATCGCCCTGAATACCCGCAGTACTCACAGAAAAGGGGCCTCACTGATCAACCCACATATACCTTCAGTTTAATAGATCTTTAGACTGTAGTTTATACTATTTCCAGACCCCTTCACCAAGGTCAAGATCATCCTTAAAGGTAAAAATTGAAATGACTGGATTTTATCTCATGAAATGATGTTAAATGCATATCACTGATATAAATCACTCTTGTTGCACAGTTGGCCCAGATGTTCACATGCAGTGGATGATTATAATCAACATGATTATACTTCAAGAGTTGCTGAATGGAATCAGCCTCATAAACATTTTTGGAATAAATTGATACATCTAGTAGCCATAAGTAAAGTTGGATGTTTGAGAAGAATTACAAAAAAAGGTACAAACCTTTGTCTAGACATTGCCTTTCTGTTTCTGAAGAATGCCCTGCTGTATTTGAAGAATGCCCTGCTGTATTTGAAGAATTTCCTGCTGTATCTGAAGAATGCCCTGCTGTATTTGAAGAATTTCCTGCTGTATCTGAAGAATGCCTTGCTGTATTTGAAGAATTTCCTGCTGTATTTGAAGAATGCCCTACTGTGTTTGAAGAATGCCCTGCTGTATTTGATCTGTATTCTGTGGTATCTGAGGAATATCCGGGTGTGTTTGAACTGTGCCCTGTTGTATCTGAGTGTTGTTGCTCCTCTGTTGAACTGTGCCCTGTTGTATCTGAGTGTTGTTGCTCCTCTGTTGAACTGTGCCCTGTTGTATCTGAGTGTTGTTGCTCCTCTGTTGAACTGTGCCCTGTTGTATCTGAGTGTTGTTGCTCCTCTGTTGAACTGTGCCCTGTTGTATCTGAGTGTTGTTGCTCCTCTGTTGAACTGTGCCCTGTTGTATCTGAGTGTTGTTGCTCCTCTGTTGAACTGTGCCCTGTTGTATCTGAGTGTTGTTGCTCCTCTGTTGAACTGTGCCCTGTTGTATCTGAGTGTTGTTGC
>JAUMHH010147213.1:0-20299 GCA_032359455.1 Chlamys rubida
GTGGTTTGGTTTGTTTTTGTTTTACATCCTATTAACAGCTATGGTCATTTAAGGACGTACCAGGTTTTGGTGGTGGAGGAAAGCCGGAGTTCCCAGAGAAAAACCACCATCTTACGGCCAGTAACTGGCGACTGCCCCACGTAGGTCTCGAACCCGAGACCCAGTGGTGGATGGCTAGTGGTAGCAGAATGTCAGACGCCTTAACCACTTGGCCACTGTGGCCTGTGGTTTGAAGCATGTGTATACGTACTTCGTATACATGAAGAAGAATGTTTTCGACAGATAGTCAATTGTAAATAAAGGTAAGCTATAACCAAAAAAATCCATATCACTAGTACTACTACCTGCACTTTTTACACTGTTATCAAATTTGAAACATGTAATGTGTCTTTTGCCCTGTAAAAATAGACTCACAGATAACTTGTTTAACATATTAGCTACATACAGATAGCAGTTTTAATGGCCTCAAATACTTGTACCTGTGTTTTATATTATCTCTCACCCCCCTAGCTTTTCTGACATTGACAAACTGTGGGTTTTAAACTGATAATACTTAAGAGGGCATATGTATATTGATAAGTAGACCACAATGTTTTTTCTTGATGCTTCCTCAGTCTACGTTGTAACTGCCAAAACCACAAGCGATAAGCGTAATGAAAACAAATACATGTAATGTTTGGGGGGTAAGATTACAAACGATATCTAAATGGCAATTCAGGGCTCCAAGTATTTTCTGAATTGTATGTATAGCTTTAATACACGAGATGCTCAGTGGAATCACATCTTCTGTTATGTAAGCTCCTCTGATATGTTACAGTCTGAATCTCGTTTGTTTGTATTTCAAACACTGCTAAAGCTTTGAATAGTTTTGATGCAAGGTGCAGGCTTCGAGTTATTGTACCAATATTAAAGTGAAATCTGCACAGACTTTTGGAGTGTTTCATTCTTATTAGGAAAAAAATTAAATTATTGGAACTGAACTTTTCTCATCCAGTTTGAAGAAGATTTCTTTCAAATACTACCTGTGTGACTTTGGAGGTGTTCGACTCCTTATGTGGTTCAAGTTGACCATGGTTCTTGTGCACAACATTTATTCCATTAGCATCATGAGTGATGCTGTTTTTACTGTTTCTGTGTCAATCATACCCTTGATCAGGTTCTCTAACAAGACACACACCGCACATGTTACGCAAAGAAACATATGGTTCTCGCTACAGAATGTGGTCGCCTCATCAACTACCTGTGGCAGTACATCGCTACCTGACAGAGCACAAGGTGCCGGCCGTCAGCCTGGATCATCCCTGATAGCTCATCACAATGTATTAGTCCTATTTGTCTCACCACCTTGACAGCACTGTCATACTTACTGAGGATGGTAACTTTTAGTAAAAACTTCTCCCGGCAGAACAGAGCATTTTCAGTATTTCTTGCTGGAAGTACATTCTGTTAAACTTGTTGATATTTTGTGAAATATGATTTACTTTCTTTATATTTGAATTGAATATGTATTGGTCTACTAAATTGTCCCCCTGTTTCAGCCGAACACAAGCACTTGATAACACTGATGTCTTGTGAAATTTATTTTCGTAATATAACTTCGTTTGCCAATGATTGTATACTGCGGCTTTGAAATTAAGATTTCTGGGGAATATGCACAAGGTTTCAACAGTGTTTCATTGATTTTACTCAAAACATTTGTTTTGTAAACAAATAATGCAACCACTGAATGTCATTAATAATAGACCTCATATGAAGGTAGACTTTTAATAGGACAAACGTCTAAGAAATTGGACCCCATATGTAGGAAGATAAAATGGTAAAATTGTCTAATAGGTTTCATATTGCTATGACGCAATGCGTGATGTCATCAGCGACAACAACGAGACAACAACGACTCGTACACAGGCTTTTCTTGTGCATGATTCTCATCCCCCAATAAACATTCTAACTGACTAGTTAGACGCCCCCCACATTGTAAAGAAACATCAAATCAGGCCCATGTGGTGCCACTTCTCAGCGAGTGTTTGATAATATACACTTATCAACACAACATTATGGAAGTCTGGGGCTCAAGGTTGCAACTTTTAGTGGCCGTAATTCTCAGTAATGACTACTGCATCATTATATAGGTAATCGTGCTTTCAACAGGATTAGATGGCTATGATGATATACCTAAGACATGCTGGGGATCTAGGGAGTAAAGCCAGAAATCCTTTAGAGCCCTATCACAAAGTACATTGTATCTGCATGCATACTCTTTATTCTTTTCATGGAGTTGCATCATGAATTGACCTTTTTGTTTAAGATACTAAAAATTTTCCGTTGCACATACAAATGGCAGATTTTACAGTATTCCAGTACTTGGCTAATTTTACTGTCCAGTGAGTGAGTGAGTATTACAAAATGAATTTCTGTAACAGGAAATTTTGTAGCAACTTTTTTTTTTGAAAAACAAAATAAGCATAAAATAAAACATGAAAGAGATGTAGACGTAATCAATTTTTTCAGTAAAACGTTTGTGAGACATGTTTTTAAGTACAAATTGGGACACTTTTTGATTCAGGTTTATGCAATAAACAGAGCACAATAGCAACATAATCTACTTATAGGTATGGATTTTGCAACCTAAATCTGCTTACCAACACCTACAAAGTTACAGAAGTCTTTGAAATCATTGATAAATATGCTGATAACAGTCAGCTTTTTGAATTTTGTATCTGAATCACGGTGGATCTGATTGGTGGATCTGGTATCCTACAACCTACATTCCGTAACCTACACAAGTCTGTATGCGTACGCACTGAGCCACGGATGACACATTGTGATGGATATATTGACAATCTACCTATCAACTGTTACACCATGCATACCGAACAGTTACCACGGAGGTAAAAAATAAATTATATACAGTATATCAAGCTCTCCAATTACTTAAAAATCTAACTTTGAATCACACAATTAATATTTCTTTTTTAAATTCTAGGAAATATTCCAAAATCATTATAATTTAACCAGGTCTAAATGCTTCAATAAATTTTCAAGGCATGCTATTCCAGGTGTAAGCTATTCATTGGCTTAAATTACAGAGACTACAACATAAAGTGTTTAAGTATATGTTTTGTCCACCAGAGTGAAATAAAATTTATTGAGAAGGGAGATAACTCAATATAAAACAGGTCATTCAAATATTTAAACATTCTCAAACCCACTTTCCAAGTAAAAAGAAAGCACATTCAAAAGACCGGTGACTAAAACTTGAACAAGCTACTCAAGAGATGTAGTGTTTTTTAAACACCCTCATTAACCCTTTCACCCCTATGTAACTTTAGTATACTCTGCCATGCATTGATATGGATGAGTCCATTATGGTCTACAGTGGTGAAAGGGTTAAAACACCTTCAGAAGAAAATTGGTTGAAAAGGGAGTTAACTCAAAATAGAATGGGGCAAAGGTTTGTGAGGTCAGGAGATTGTGCAGAGATGTACTTACCATAGCTTGTTCTATCTTGTTGTCAATGGCGACAGTACTTGACCCACTGAAAAAGATAAAAGTAATAATTTTGGTGAGCATGTGGACATTTGTGACAGGTGTGAGTAAAAGAGAAGACAGCTTGTCCATCACCCTACTGTATATGGTAGGATAGCTCAAGCCTCAGGCACTTCACTTGTCACCTAAATGGGAAAGAAATGTAATAATCTGCAGTGAAACTCGAGGTCACGGCAGGTGACCATATATTTCCTGCCAACGGGCCATGTTCTAGGCTAGATCTGTCGCTCTGAAAGTGGCAAATGTGGCGCAAAGATGAAGCAAGTTAATTGAGTATGCAACACATAGCTAACAAATTCAAATTTGGAAATTATTTAGATTGGTCTTAATGCTAAACAAATACATATCAAAATTCATGTTCTGAAATGTTTCAACTTGCACATCTTCTACATTTAACGTATTGGATCTTGTTGAATGATAATGGATGCACAAAGGGGCTAATATTCCCTAATTTCATATATTTAAATAAATTAATCAATTTTATCAACTGTCTCCTTATAATAGATGTAGATCACAAAATTGGGAAGTCATTACCTGTATGTGATTGAAATAATTCAATAACTATTACAGAGCATGCAGCTACTTGGAATAATTAAGGTTGTGTACTTAAAACACTTTGCACTTGAAAGCCCCCCGGGATCTTATTGGTCCCCTGATCACCTATACCTAACTAACCTATCACAACTGTTATACATTTCCATCTAAAATTGGCCCAAAGCATTCGTGTTCTGCCCTAAGGAGAATTCTATACCAGGTTTAATACATCCCAAAATAACCCTGCACTCTGTACAGGTAGGAATTGAAGTCATTACTTTCTAAATACAGATAATATTGCTTCCCCTCATAAAAATATTCCCACATTTCGAGGTATTTCTGCAATACACACGTACGTAGAAAGGCCATTATAACAGAAAATGTTTTCATCTAGTTAATTTTCCTTACCATTTACAAAGCAATTGTCATCCTTAATTGATTCAATAGGAGGCTGTAATTGTTTTCAATGAACAAAACACAACATAAAACTGCCATGAAATTATACATTTATCACTCTTCTCTCCATTGTGGGCCGATTTAATGGTGTGCTTTGTAGGAAGCAGCTATAGGGACTTACATGTTTACAAGTTCACGCACTTAAAAAACCTTCGACCAGTCGTTTAAATCAAGGTTTCAAGACAATAAATACTCAGTATTTAATAAAAGATTCTGCATCCAAAACTCTACAATTTTGTTATTTTATGTCTAAAATTAACTGATCTTATACAAAAAATAATTTAATTTTTCTATGCATTACTTGTTATGTTTAGTAGTGCTTTATCCTTGAACCCAATTAAGGAGATTAATAACTGGTAAACATTTAACTGTGTTACCTTGGACTGTAAACCATGACTTGACCACGTGAGGGCTTTTTTTGTGGAGTTCTTATACACAAGTATTAAAACAGGTAACATAAGAATGCCTGAATGTGTTTACTGAACAGATCAGCTGTTATATTTAAGCATGTGGGTATCAGCTGATTGTATTTTGAATATCAATAGAAACTTTAAGCTAGCTATTGGTTGTATAGGATTTGAGGAGGGGGGAGGGATGGGGTGCTGTGTCATGTGTTGTGGTGTAAACAGTGTACATAAGTTACCAGAGGGTGAACAAGTCAGTACTGTAGAGTCAATAAGTGTAGCCCTGACCTGCCTATGTAACAGGCCATGTTACTATCTATAGCCATTGGAGCATGGGTTTATATCATTGGGTGTAAACAATATAATCCAAGGCCAAGGTCAATTGGCCTGCCTGGCTGGGGAGGTGAGCGACCCCTAGTCTCCCTCCTCCTCTCTACTGTAACACACCACTATAGGGTGTTTGACCAGGAGTATGGGTCAATGGTAATCCAGGGTCAGTAACTCATTCAGCTCCTATTGAATGAGTTGACCAAGCCCTGTAGCTCATTGTATATAACACGTTTGTTTACATAACATCATGTGTTTAACAGTACAAGGCCATCAACAGCCTTCTCCATTGATAAGGATAGCTGAGACATATGGTAGCTGACAGATGCCTTCCCCAACCTCTCCGTGTATGTCCCTAATCCCTCCATCCATGGAAAAAAACCTATAACCAATACAGATTTCACATCAACATTGAATTACTCAATTGCTGATGAATGGGTTGGGTGGGGTCGGAAGCTGCTGCTGATGATAATGAGTTTATTACATAGAATCAACTGGTGCTCTATCTGTGTTCGGATTAATGGCAGTGGGACAGAGGTTTGTCCATTGATACAGAGAGAGGACCCTTGTTCACTGTCTGATCATCACCAGGCAGGGCAGAGGCCTATCAAATCTCACCAATACCCAATAACTACCGACAGAGCTGTAAAACAACAGAAAGCAATAGAGCCTTGTCAATAAAGAGACAGCTAACAAGGGGTGAATGGTCCATTAACATAACAGCAATTCATGTACTGTAAATATCCCCCATAGCCTTTTCACACCACCTCCCTTTTGTGTGAGTGTCCTACTATATCCCCCATCCCCCATAGCCTTTCCACACCCCCTCCCTTTTGTGTGAGTGTCCTACTATAAACCTATCAATACCAGTCCCATTAATGCTTTTAGATGGCCTTGGACATGTACAATGGTTTACATGGCGGGTCCTGTACAGGTCAGCTACCTCAGCAATGGGTCAATGATCAACAGTACATTCCTGTTTTGAAAGTGACTGCATGACCTTCTGGGTTCAGGCCAAACTTTGTCAACACCAAGAGAAGACATTATGCCTTGAACTTAGTGTGTCCTTGACCTTGGCACAATCTAGTGTATACATAGAATGACCTTGAAAACATGCACAAGCCACTTATTATGGTGTGTGTATGTACTCTATCTGGGACACATCAACACGTTGAACTTTGTGTGTATGCTCTATCTTTCATAACTGAATATTTATATACACCACAGACTTTGTATCAACAGTCTTATCTGCCATTGAGTTCATCAAAATGCATAAACTTATAATAACTCAAATGCATATCATACTAACTTTGTCTTCCCTGTATAATAATCACATTAAATTTATCAAAACATCAAATTTAATATGTATAGCTCAGATTACCTTTAGCATAAGGCAACCCTTCCCTCTGCTGAATGTGCATATTTTTAGAAGTTAGATGCTTTTAAGGGTCACAAGACAGTGCAGTCTGCTAAATGTGTATTTATTTTTTAATCGTTACTGCCATATAAGATGATTTAGTAAAGCTACCTGGACTATATAAACATGAACAGCCACATAACAGGACATTCTGTCAGCTATTAAGGGAAAAAATCTGCTCTATGTATGTCTTTACGGTGTGGCATACATGAATCACGTGCAGCACATGTCCAACTCTATACTAAAAAAAACAAGACGATATATTCAGTTTCCTGAGGAAATTAATGACTGAACGTGTGGAAAATTTTGCTTTTAGCGCGACAAAGAAAGGTTAATAACTTCAGTTTTATTTATGCATGAAAACCAAACTTTCATCTGTTTCACCGGAAAGCAGGAGCAATTAATTGTGGAGGTCTGATGCAAGGTCTGCAGGTTCTGTCTAAATAATTTTCCATTTATTCTCTAATATTCCAACACGTTCCTTTACCTCTGGTGGAAATATACTGCGACGCCGGACAACAGTTAATCAATGCTAACTGCTGCCAATAATGATTAGGGAAAGTGGAACTAATTTGAACCTGAATCAACATCTGCTGCAGTGGTGGTCAATCAGAAGCATTTCGACTGGTCATTATTGACCAGTATCTCAATGGTCAGCGTGGTCAATAAAATCTGTCCCCAGACATTTAAATCTTGAAAAGCAATTTTTATAGAAACGATATACATACTGTATAAATTTGCTTCAATTGTTGCATGTCATTTCTTTCCCGTAAAAACAATATTGCCTTTAGGTTTAAGTACTTATGTGTGCGATGTCCATTGACAATACCTTTTATGTGTTGGACATTAAAAGGCAACAACTTTTCATGTCCAACACAAAAAGGTATTTACTGAGTAAAGTCAATATATTTGTGTCCAAAGACCTTGGAAATATACAATGGTTATTGAGTTTAAAACCAGGGTCTATATACACTGGAGTGAACCTAAGTAGGACCTTAGTTTGACCTTACACAAACAACAAGTGTAGTCTTATCTAGTGTATTTCACCAAGGACACACAGATCTAATAGCTAGTTAAGTAATATATTTATTTACTTTATCTCACAGCAGTGCAGACGTACTGAAACCCCCCAGGATTATACAGAAGATTGATGGGAGGATGCCTTCTAGACGTGGTAGAAAATTAACCCCATAGTTTTCAGTAGCAGGCCAAGAAAAATTCTGTTATATCTATCTAAAATGCACAATAACACTCTTTCCTGCGAATTTTACGTAAGTGCTAAACTAAATCCTGTAAACGTTTGTAATGATCTAAAACTAGAGACTTTTAGCTGTATGCAGTTTTTGACCAAAGTAAATTTGTGTATACCAGTAGGACGTTCACGGTCATTTGATGTAAATGTTAGGATAGCATTGCTTGGCATGCAGGGGACTTGTGAAGTGAACACAATCCATACACTGTATTGGTTCTGTTATCACCCGTTCCCTTCTGTCCTCCAAGCCCGTCTCCTTTACCTTCACCTGTACTTCTTACCCCCTCAACGAGTCTAAACATTAATGCACGCTTCCTGGACATGAACATATTTTACAATCTTTATAACAAATTTGTGCCAAATATAAATTGCTTCTCTAAATTTTTTAATTCAAAAGTCAAAATAATTGCAGCTCTTTACTTTTATTACCGGTAAATATGTAAGTCAATGTGATATGTCAAAACTGACTTTCCCCGTCTATACAACAGTTACCGTAGTATGCGAACATTCATTACAAGTTAAGTATGGTTAAAATATCACCTGCAAAATGTAATAGCTTCAGATTTGACCTTAATAATACAGATTTTCAAGCAGTTTCAATTCTCTACCCTATATAGAAGAGTGATAAAGATCTAGCTAAGGGTTGGAACAGTTTAGGGTGTGTAAGGTTTAATAAGCCCATTCTGGCATTGATACTACCTGTATTGTAGTTTGAATGCTGACATAACTGTGCTTGGACTATATTATACAGTAAGTAAATACGACACGATCAGTATTATGTGTTATACCTGAAAGGCCTTTGAACCCCAATGCGACTAAGACATTATATTGTACCGGAGTATTAACATTGACCATGGCCTAGGATTAATGTCCTTACAATAAATCATCACAGGTTATTGATCTAATTCAATCTACATTGAGATTTTGAAAGAAAACCTTCTGGCTTTTAAATTAAATATATATTTACAAGGAGCAACAGTTCATGCACCATTTATAATTTAAAATTTGATATCGTGCCAACTATTATGCTGTTGGACCCTGCAGTTTCATGAATGTTACTTAACTTCAGAAAAAAAGGCTTTCGGATAAAATTGTGACCTCTGTGAGTGTGATTGAAAGTGAAAAGGCAACATCATGTATATGTTTATTTACCACATATTCTACCAAATTATAAACCCAAAGGACTAGAGCCAGACTGGGTACCTGCTCCAGTCAAACACCTATTGATCTGCTCTATCTTTACCTGTCTAGGTGAGGAAAGTTCAGTATCACTTACAATTTGTTACATAACCACTCGGCCTTTCTGTGAAGAAATATCAGATTTAAGAAATCTTGAAACTTTAAAAACTATAAAAATATTCATATTTTAAAATAATTATGTTAAGCGAAAAAAAAGAAGAAAAAAAAATCAATTAAATTTGAATAAAATTTACCTAGATGTAATTGAAACAATTGAAAAGAAGTGTTTTTTCCCCATAAATTCTCTCATGGTTGTCTATGTGTGCATGTAATGTATACATTATGTGGGCACGCCCATGGTTTAGTGTCAAGGTCACAGATGTGGTTAGAGAAGGCGCTGTGCAGCAACTGTTGCGCCACACATGTTGGGGAGGGGGTGGAGGACAACAACAGGAAATTTCTCATTACATCAACAGTTGTGTACTAGCTACATGTATTTACTGAGGAGGAGGAGCTTGCCAACTCCCAGGCCATCCAGTACCAGTGTCCTTGTATGTAGGGCCTGAACCACACACACTCACAATGTGCTTGAAAAAGAGAGGCACAAAAGAGGAACAAACATTTTAAAAGAAATCTGCATGATTTTGAATAAATTACATAAAACTGCTAGCTATTCATGATCTGTAGATATCTGTATTGTGCAATTCACTTTACAAAGAAAATATAAGGGCACAAAAGAATGAGATGATCAGCATGAGTGTGAATATCGCAATTGTCACTTGTGTCATTTCTGCAGAGGATTTTTACAGTTTACACCGTCATCTCTGAACAGGTCGAGTGTTTGTCACATCAGTAGCAGTGTAGCCATATACCACAATATTGACCTAGTCAAATCATACTGCAATACTTCACAGAAGTTACGCAATAAATCACTTGATATTTTGTTTCATGGCTAACTATCTGGGTTCTTGACATTATTTGATCAATTTCAACAACAGTATACCGAGTAATTTTTGCCCTTCGCCAGAATAATTCATATTTGCCCTTAACATTATTACCATGCATATTAAATTGCTTACCGATGTTCGCCGTAATGATAAATTCTCACTCGTTACGGTGGTCGAAAAGGCGCAAATTAAACTGCAGCAACAATTCCCCGGTATACAGTATGTAATTGTGCTTAACTCATTCACCCCTGAAGCTTCATAATGAACTATTCCAACCTTTGAATTGGAAGAGTTCAAATGTGTCTTCAGGGGTGAATGAGTTATATAATGATAGCTGTATATATTCTAACAAAAATGCTTGCATTTCTTCGTTTAAAAAAAATCTCGTATACTTTTATTCAGATTCCCTGATATTTTCAGTAGCACATAAGGTGAACTGCAGTAATGTTCCAGACATTTTATTGTCCTGAGTATCAAGGTAGTGAAACAGACTTTATGCCTGAAGTACAACTGAGAATTCAAGTTTAATTTACTTTCAAGCTGTCAGCTGTTCCTATGAGTATCTGAAATTCAAGGTTTAATTTAGGCTTTCAGCCGACCCTGCCAGATACAGTGTTTCAAAATCTATTGTGACCCCCGAGTCCCATCTCCATTCAAACACATTCCACAAACATGTACATGTGGTCAAGGGGTGGCCCTGACCTCACATCAACCCTGGTCACTCAGTGGTCAGATTGATCTAACAATGACTTGTTGACCACTACAGGCCAAACACCAACATCATGATCTATCTATTAACTAAGAACATACAAATTTATCTTTTTGAACTCTGTCCATTCCAACATACAACTGTCCACTGTCCACACACTCACTGGTGGTCAAGGTGAGTCTAGGTTGTGGTGTCATATCAAGGCTGGTCACTCAGTGGTCAAACTAATCTAACTTTTCAAATAAACCTTTATCTTGTTTTGACCAGCTGAATGAAATTTATCTTGTGACAAACAACTTTGTGACAGACGACCTTGAACTTCCAGTGAGACAAGCACATCCATCACCTTGAGCATATCAATCATGATATAGACTGAAATATGTAAATTTATACAACGATTCATCGCTCATAAAGCAGTTTCAAAACTGAGCCATTTCACCAGTGTCTTTTAACTGTGGAAGCCTCTGCATTTTTGAGCAGGTTTCTTTTTAACATGTATACACAATCGGAAAATCTTTTTGCCACATTGCTTGATGGCAGCTTGCAATTCTGATAACATTTATTGCTCATTTGGGGAAATAAAACGTCTCAGACCTCCCGGGGTATCGACAACAAGTGTTGAGCTTTGTCTGAGGTAGCTTATACATCTGTATGTGTTTTCACAGAATAGTTAGCTTTGAACATTGCAATTTTTGTTCATTTACCGAATTTGTAAGCAACAAAATAGTAATGGAAAATTTCTGATTTACGGGATGAAATAATGTTGATCAACAATCGTAAAATATTGGAAAGCTGTGCAAGGGTGTTTAATCCTCCAGCATTTGTGTCCCTAAATATTGTTTTCCATTTTAATTTATAACAAAGTACATTGGTTTCCTGCACATCTGATCACCTGTTTACAGCGAGGTGTGTCTCACTATTAATCATTAATAGATCACACGTACACAGCCATCTATGCAACCAGGTACGCCAGACAGCTCTAACATAAATTTACATATCGACTAACTTTGTTTGTTGGTGATAGGACTTGCTGATGCTGTTGCAGTGCTTTTCATATTCTGAATTCACACAGAAAGAAATCAATATGCATACTTTTTTTTTCATTCTCTAAATTATGTATACATGTACTTTGTACAAAATATGGTTAATTAATAGACGGAAACAACGAAAACAATACAGTTGCCGCTCCATCATCACCTCTGTTATATAACCTGAGAGTGTGTTTATATATTATGTACAGATAACCGGGTGCCTCAAATACCCCCCACCAACATCACAACTTTCGAGGAAAAATTAGGGTGTCTAAAAGTACAATGCCAATGACTATGTCAATACCAAATTCAAACCTGGGACCTTTGGATTTCAGACAGATGTGCATGCTCTAACCAAAAGATCAGGAGCTACATGCACGGACACTTGGTGACTCGGTTCAATTGTCTGGAATGACCACACAATGACCGCATACTTGTTTTATATATAGTATACCATAAATCATTGTAACAGTAAAGGTCAACCGTTGACCTACTGTAGAGAAGGTAAAGAATTCTTGACCACCGTTCATTGTTCTTAGCCCAGTAACAAACTATAAACAAGTAAGATATTATTAATTCATATAAGACATCACTATATAATTGGCCCAAGTTTCCTAAATTATACTGTACAGGTGCATAGTACAACCCAAGTTACTCATTTATCACTCTACTACACTCTGACAACGTTCCCAAAATAAATCAGGTTTACACCTATTCAGAATAGGTGACAGGGCATCTCCATCTCATCTAAGTGTATATAGTCACCATTGATTTATTGGACAGGTACCACTGTTTCATATTGGATGGGTTACTGCATGTGTATCTTGAGAAAAATGAGCACCTAGAATTAATGTCAGTTTTACACCACATGAAGACTTGTCTATGCTATGTATACTGTATTGGACCAAAGAAGTGCCCTACCCCTTATCAGAGTTTTTTTTTCTGGTCCAGACATCCCATCTCTGTCAAAATTTTCAGACTTGCTTGAAGAAGCTTCAGTTCTTCTAACATTTTTCGATGATTCTGTAATCATTCCATTTTTCCAATATCACTAGCCCCCGATAGGATATGTTTATTTATATGAGGTTTTACTGCCACTATTTGTCAAGAAATATTTTCTTATATTTCCCTAGCTACACCATCACTGCGGACACCCTATATTTCCCTAGCTACACCATCACTGCGGACACCCTATATTGACACCCTTTATTTCCCTAGCTACACCATCACTGCGGGACATTATTACAGAATGGCCTGTAAATCATCTGACTAGAAGTTGTAAATAGATATAGACGTCCAGCTTTTAGTACTGACAGTGTTCTACCACAGATCAATGAATAGGACGTTACTTCATCAGAATCACCCTATACTTGTGACGGCATACAGCAAATCTACATAATTGATTTCTCCCGTGGCAATATTAAGATCGCAATTTTTATAGTTAGTCCCCCACATTGAATACACAAAAATCAATTGTTGTGTCATTGTAATCGCAACAAAAGGCAATAAGTAGGACTTAGAATTGACACCCCCGCTAATTCGGTGTCCTATCTGTACCAGGACACTACCAAGTCGGCCGTAGCATTTGTTTTATTACACATGTGTATAGCCAGGTGTGAAAATGTATAGGTGTTGATATCAGCGACTGTGGAAAAATACCAGATACAGGTTGGGACAGTGTGTGAAAGCAGACGGAAAAATACCCCCAGTGTTATTATTGAAGTCATGATTGAATCGAACAGTGTATAGTATTGAACACCGAAGCCATGTTTTATGTCAAGATCAAACTTATTCATACGTCATAAGTATAGTTTACATTTGGGTGTTGGCGTTCTAGAGCATTCCACAATTTCCCGTTGGCTACAGGTGTGTGCAGTGCATGCTTGGCTACTATTGATTATTGTGTGAGCAGTGTAACAGGAATTCCTGGCTTGTATGGAAGCGTTTTAAGTGTAAACAAACATACAGCTTGGTATTTCTTCCTGTATAAATCTAGACATGGGATGGAACTCAAAATTCTTATTTTCTATCTTTGACCTTTTCTTCTGTTTACATTTTTCAATCTTCTTCAATTTGATCATATGCAAAATGTTTCCTCACTAAATGTCACTTTGAATTTCCATTTCAATAAAACAGCTATCTCTCCCCCCCCCCCCCAACATACACAAACTTGTTCCTCACAAATCATATCTTTATTATAAGACTCTTAAGCCATTTATAGTGAGACTTGATGAAACCCAGTACTCCCAGTTATATAACTATTTAGCCTGATGGGATACACCAGTTATGATAACACCGTCCTGTAGAGGATACTATACCCCTATAGCTGTATCCAAAAGAAAACCTGTAGACCCTGTATCGGAGATATGTATTATCTATAAACACCCGTACATACTAACCTAGATAACCGAAATACATCCCACGATGATGTAATGTTACCGAGAAATCTTAGACCAGAAAAACCAGATCATTGTAAATACACATAAGGTCTTACTTATCGACTACGAGGGTAACAATAATTCCTAGGGTAACAATATTTCTCATTTCTCATTTGTAATATTTTTTACGCTGCAATGTTTAACATATTAATTGATACAATTTATTACATCATTCATGATTAATAGTGAAGACCAAATGAACCAGGAAGTGTATTATTATTATGACCTATCATAGGCGTTGTCTATATAGGAAACCCCCTAAGTACTTCCCTGAAATATCGACATGACATCATAACTATGAATATCAAAATAACTTCTCGCTGAAATCTGGGGCTTTAAAATTCGGCTAATACACGCCTTAATTTCATACCCTGCATTTAAATTATAAGCAGATTACGCAATATATTTGTATCATAAGTTTATTAGTCTACAATGCATATGTATGGAAAGATTCTATTGTTATACATATGAAATGGATTTATATATTTCTGGAAGGTTATGGCTTGGCCCTCCTTGACACATACTGCGTACTTAATCCTGATAAAACCCTGATTTGTGCAAAGTACCCTTTCTGTCTGCAAGAGGAATTATGGAGGGTGTCACAGGTATTAACCAGGTTGGTGAGGGTGTTGACAAATCTTAATATTATCAGGAGTATAATTTGTACCACAGAATAATTCAACATCTCACACAGGTAGCCACTTATAATTAATTAATTACGTATCCAGGGAGGCACGGAAACTTTGTCACAAGGACATCACATCATTTCTCTACACATAACACAAAGATACCTATAGACGCTTACCAGAAGCTTTTGACACAGTTGAAGACAGACAATACAGGGTCCACCTCCGTCTTCGTTGACTGAATGTCCACATATTGAAACACAGGGTTTGGTGATGATAGGGGTGTATCCATGCTCATTAACATCGTCACGGAGCACATAGCTGAATTTTTAAGTCTGTCAGATAATTTTTCTTCTATCTAATCTGAAATCTGGATACAGTAATTAAATTGATTCCAGAAACAGATTTCCCTTTTTGGTGGTTGTTGAGATGCTTGCTGTTTGTGTCAGCCCTAACACCGCACTGAGGAGAACCCAGTCATGTTTACAACACCAGCTATTCACCAACAAATCAAATGGAAAGTTCAAGTTAAAATCTGATGAGCAATGATCTGGATCTTATAACAGTGACGTCTTGTCCCAATGGCTAGTGAACTAATACTGGCAAAGAAACGTAAACAATATCTTTAGCGGTAAACGTAAACAACGTAGCACATGTGTTCGGCAGTACAGGTAGTTCTCAAATCAGGCCTGATACACAGCCGGTGTGCCTATATACTCCAACGACCTTTATCTCTCTGGGGGCGGAGCCTGGCTTATTGCAAGTGGCTGTCAGCCAATCAGATTATACACTCTTATCCCCCTACTACACGTGTATTCATGAGGCAGGTGAAGGTATTGTGTAAGTATGTGTTGGGATAAAAATAAACGTGTTATCTCTTTGTATATAAGCATTTACAATAACAAATGTAGGAGAATATAGCTAAAAGATCTATCTGTATGTAAGGACATCAAGGGGAAAAGTTCAATTTTACAGAGATAGAACTTGATAAAAATAAATTGATTTCCATATCGTGACTAATACATTATCACCAGACTATTGAAATAGACGGAAATTTTTCTTGTCGAAAAATAAATAAATAAATACTACAATCTGAGAAAGAAAAATAATTATATAGCTTAATAATGCTTTACATTCACCATAAAAGTAATTTTGACTGGGCAGGTCCAAAGGTTGTTCAACGATTTCCTGTCAACCCTAATTTACAAAGATTCAAACACATGATGCTCATGGGTTCAAACGAATTACGCAAAAGCAGTGCACTTATAATTCTTTTACAGAAAACCACACAAATTACTAGAAAATTAATATGACAGTGAAGTTCTGATTCATCATCATAAATACACATACTGGTGTAGAACACTTAATATACACATACTGGTGTAGAACACTTAATACCCTCACACCGCACAGGTCCTGGTTCGAGGTCCAGGATTGGATGTACTCCCACCTCCCTAGTTTGTATGATTCAGACTGCGGATCTGTTCTCCTTATTGACTTCTTTATAATTGTACAAGTGTCTGTGGTCAGTTCATAAAACATGTCACGTTGTAAGTTTGTGTCAGTTTACAAAAATCCCTGTGTTGTGGCTTTAATTACAAAGGGGGATGTGTATGTCATCTCCTCTAAGTAACACCATCACTTAAGTCGGTGATGTACAGGAAATTATACGTCACCTTTGTTAATTAATCTAATCACGACTTACTTGTGCACATGTGATTGGACGTAGGTCAGCCATTCATATTCATATATAATGCCGATCACGATCGATACAACTGGCCACATATTAACACCTTTATAAGGAACTCAATTATTACATTAGAGCGAGATATTTCAAAGATCTCGTATCGAAAAATGGAAAATATGACCTTGAAATATGATGACAGAAAGCGAGGTGACAAATGAAACGAAGGACAATATATTGAGGTTTAAGTTACAATATGCTAATTTATAATAAAATTTTGGTTCAGGTTTATCAGCATGTTCCAAAGTCTATATGATACTGTTATATTACTGTGACAATTGATATCATAATATTATATTGATCTTGATCACTTTATAGAAATCTGCTTAATATAGTAATATGTACTCTTAGGTAATAGGAACCAGGTAAATATAGTAACGATCAACCCTACCAGGTAAATATAGTAACGATCAACCCTACCAGGTAAATATAGTAACGATCAACCCTAAACGGGAAAGGAAGAGATCAATTTCTAATGAATTTATCAACAAATATATATAGATGTTAGATCAATTAAATATAACAAGTTTGATAATTTAGAATATCATTTTAAATATATATGATTCCCTACATAAAATTGAAGCTGTATACAAAAAAATCCTCGTTCTACTGCATACCAATCTTCCTACCACTGGAATAATATCATAGGTCTAAGTGATTAGATACTGTAGCAGTTTTTCAGAAAACACAAAAGAGAAAGCACTGATAGAAAATCCAATATAAATTTCTTAAAAATATTACTGATATAAATAACATTCATGGAAAAATAAAAACAACCACGTAAGCCGGCGTTATCTGTATAAATAACGTCATTACATGTTTTCATCAAGGTTGGTATACGTTAAGTAATGATTGGCTGAAGAGATAAGATATGTTATCAATTATAACAGGCACAGATGATAAAGATGTAAGAAACTTTGAACCTACTAACGCATCAATGCTATACAACTGTGATGGTTCTGTTTTGTATGCTATGAAGCACTGTTTTGTATGCTATGAAGCACGGTTTTAAACAAAATCTAAGGAATTCTCTTTCTCCACTCAAATAAAATCATCCCTGTTCAAAGTCTGAAAAAGCTCAAAATAACCATTTTAAAATTTGAAGGACAAACACTTTGGTACAAAATTAAAACAAAGGGCCACAACTCTGTATACAGGTGGAACGAGATCTGATTTCAGTGACACTATGAAGTCCCAAATCTAGCAATTGTACATGTAGGTGACAAGAGAAAGGGTTATAATCTAGCAATGGTACATGTAGGTGACAAGAGAAAGGGTTATAATCTAGCAATGGTACATGTAGGTGACAAGAGAAAGAGATAACCCTAAGAAAATTAGGGCCTGTTCGTTTATGCGGAACAACCGGTTTGACCGTTTATAAATGTAATAATTTCGGGTATAAATCCTGGCGGACCTGCAAATGTTTATGCAACAAGGCTTTGTCAAGGCTCGCCTGAAAGCAGCATCAGATTACTAGGTCCGACCTTATTTAATAATCGAACAACAGTGGTCCGACTGGTTGGACCGTTTACACGAAAACGGCCTTAGTCATGCACAGTGCACAAAGGGCCATTACTCTGTAAATTAATATTTGGGCAAAATTATATGATTTTAGTACGCAACACTACAGACTGAGTGCAAATCTCAAGTCCACTCCCGTTATAAGATGGGGGACTCAAAAACACCCAAAAACGCATTTTTGTGCTTTATAACTTTCAATATTATTATTATTGTTATTTTTTTCCCAAATTGACCCAGAGAAGCACGACTTTGCCACACTGAATGTGACTTTTGGTCCAGATGATAGACAATGCCTGAAGATAGCCATCTTCACCTACTGCCCTAAATATCAGTGTGTCAAACTAGGATCCACAAACAGGTTAGAATCTGTCTAGATATTGGGGGTCTGTATCAACATCAATCTATCTGATATCACAAGGACTCATAGGTAAGAATTTAGATTAGATTTTTATTACCATTTGTTTTACTTTCAACATTTGATTTAATTATCCGGTAATTTAACCCAACAGAAAATTTGTTGCATCGTATCCATATTTCATGTCTTCTGTGCAAGTTCAAAGTTTACAGGTTACTTGTTCATATTTCCATACATATTACAGAAAGTTAAGTCCTTGTCAGGATAATTCTTTTATCAGTACATTGAGCAATGAAATAATTTCAGGAATTTATGCATCACATGTTCAGCATCATGCTGTATGATGCTGGGTTATACTACATATATGTTCTGAATGGGCAGAAATTGTTTATTTACATAATTTTCAATGGAGCATTTTATCAGAGGGATAGTTTATGGATTGTACATTTGTGTCATTTTCAGAATGATGAGCAGACATTCTTGTGATTGCGACGTAGATTAGGGCATCATCACACCACCCTCCTGGACAAATCTATTGGAATGTTACAAATCTTCAGACGTAAGTATGAATCTGAGATGAATAAAGGATTGTAACGAAAATCACAACTATTCAAAGCATGCACTATAATGTAAAGTTTATCAGTAGAAATATTGACATCAGTGAGATAATTGTTGTATGCATGAGGTCTGTATATGTATGATCGAGATTATAACTGCTTTATCAGCCAGATTATCAGAGAATTCTGATAGATTGGAGAAATAAGTACACAAGTTATCAGCCAGACATTGTATATTATCAGCAGATAGCCTACATTACAATGATGGAGGTACAGAAGTGATGTCCTTGTCTGGCCACTACCCCCTATGATGGTGATACACACAGACTCCACTGGAGGTACAGAAGTGATGTCCTCGTCTGGCCACTACCCCCTATGATGGTGATGCACACAGAATCCATGAGTGACAGGACTAACATCATAAAACATCTCCTCAGATACCATCCCCGATCCTGTTTAGTACCTGTCTGGCCACTCAAGCCAATGAAATAGAACTTATCTTGAAAGACAATGATTTTTTCAATAAAGCAGAACCTGTCTTCAGAGACCATACCACAACTGTATACAGCAGAACCTGTCTTAAAGACCATACCTCAACCCTATACTGAAGAAACTGTCTTAAGAAACTTTACCTCAACCCTACACAGTAAAGCCTGTCTTGAAACACTACTCCTTGTGTCAGTACAGCAGAACCTGTCTTGTTGAATCATTCCATCTGACAAAATAGCAGAACCTGTCTTGTTGAATCATTCCATCTGACAAAATAGCAGAACCTGTCTTGAGACCACATTTCAGTCAATAAAATAAAACCTGTCTTAAGAGACCACGTCCCAAGTCAATAAAATAGAACCTGTCTTGAGAGACCACATCCCAAGTCAATAAAATAGAACCTGTCTTATAGAGACCACGTCCCAAGTCAATAAAATAGAACCTGTCTTAAGAAACCATGTCCCAAGTCAATAAAATAGAACCTGTCTTAAGAGACGATGTCCCAAGTCAATAAAATAGAACCTGTCTTAAGAGACCATGTCCCAAGTCAATAAAATAGAACCTGTCTTAGGAGACCACGTCCCAAGTCAATAAAATAGAACCTGTCTTAAAGAGACCACGTCCCAAGTCAATAAAATAGAACCTGTCTTAAGAGACCACGTCCCAAGTCAATAAAATAGAACCTGTCTTAAGAGACCACGTCCCAAGTCAATAAAATAGAACCTGTCTTAAGAGACCACGTCCCAAGTCAATAAAATAGAACCTGT
>JAUMHH010147224.1:0-20298 GCA_032359455.1 Chlamys rubida
ACGTCGAAACGTGCGGAACTTTTAGGCGAAAGAAGGACAATAAATACGAGAAAATAAATTGGTCTGAAAGAAAACACCAGACCGGGATTCGAACCATCGACCAGAGCTGCGTGGGAGCTCTGATCGAGGACTTCGTCCTAGATGTAGAACAAACATTTAAATTATTTCACAATAAATATATTATAATATACATTGTCCATACCATAGGAGAGGCTTGAATAGGCATTACGCCTGTTGCCCAATTCCTTTTGAATTTGTATAAGATGCAATATTCAATCAAAGAATTTTGAAATGAAATTATTTACGTAGAAATATGGAAATGCTCTATGCTGCTTGATCTTTTAATACTAAATACTTCTGACGTTAGTAAATTGGTAATATTGTGTTATACTGCATAAAAGAAACATTTTGCGTATTTACATTTTCAAGTATTTGCGGTGTGAATATTTTGCATTGGTTATGTTGCTGCAAGTGTATTTCATAGGGTGCCAGTGTGTGCGTACATGCATATTGCTAGTCGAATGAGCCAACATAATATTAACGGATTTTCAGTATATACAATGTAACATACCACTTCATTATTTAGAGTTAAATGACGTTTTTGTTTCAGAAAGTATTTTGTTCCAGACGTTCATTTTTTTGTATTTATCTAGTTATCACTTTGTGCAGTGTAGTCACTTTCAAGATTAGTTTTTTCTTAGTAATGGATTGATCGGATTGTTTAGATTCAATTATCCGTTATATTTAATATCCCGTAAACAATACTTGTGGTGCAGGAACACCTTTTAATTCAGTTCTTAAAACGATATGTGAAATAATCCTGTTGAAGATGTTTGCTTTTTTCAGATTGATTAGGTGTAAATGAGGAAATTAATTAAACGCTGAACATGGATTTTCCCCATTTCCAGTGCATGAATCGGAGAAAATGCAGCTGTAATTCCTATATTCAGCTGTAATTCCTATATAAGTGCTAATTTTGATTTATATATTGTTTTATTTTTTCACGTAGCAAATAGAGAAACTAGATGTAACTGACACGCAGATAAATCCGTTTTTACCTAAAAGTGGAACAGGTAGTGCATCACTGACTTTTGACCTTCCTCCATATTCGTCTGGAAAATACGAAGTCAAAACCTCGACAAAGCGGATTGCTGGACCGGGTGGTGAAGGACTTAATGTTGCAGCAATACTACTTACAGGAGTTGGATCTAACGTGCCATGTATAAAACCTTTCTTTAAGAAAAATACAACTTCTGGGTCGATAAATGTCACAAATATTCCATACACTTTAGGATCATTCAAAGGCACAAACAACACATTTGGTTTCAAAATATCGATCATCGCGCTCCCCGACCTAGTGGAAGCATATTCCACTCATGAACTCACAGTTGATTTATTATATCAAGGAGATGGGTCCCCGCAAACGTTTAAATTCTATTTCAATATTACCAACCAGGAGCTTTTCACGGTGAGTAATTTAATCCAATTTTGATAATCCCGCGTCTACAAATGATTGTCTTAATAATTGTTAAAAGTTAAGAAATTAATTTGTATTTTTGTGTTACTGCTATTTTGCTGATTTTGTTGTACATTTTTACAAATTAGTGGTTACATATCGCAGTACCGTTTAGTGTACACAATGTGTTAAGCTAGTACCAAAACATCAAATGTCAATTGAGACTAAAAGGACGTTTTAGATATTGACACATCAGGTTATGACTCGTTTAATGAAGTTGTCTTAAAATATCTTTACAAACAACGTTTAGCAGAATCATTCTCTCTTTATATCTACGGCGGCATATAAAGAGAGATTTAGATTATGGATGATATTTCGTACAAAACAAGGAAATTCGCCGTTTTCCTCCGTTTTCGATTCTTTTTCAAATTTTGCTGTGTGAAATAAACATGTAGGTCAATAAATTTAAAGTTATTTTGTTTCTTTTGCAATTTGTTAAGGGTATTATGGTGGACTGACTAAACTATTTTGTTGAAATCATTTGATGTCCTTAATGAATGTGTTCAATGTTTTAGACACCAGATATACATGGTAATATCCCGATGGCAGTCCGCCTATTAGAGAAATGTCGGTCAATGACCCTCAGCACCGAGGTTGTCTTAACCCTACATACTCAACCTAGTCAACCTTATGGTCGTCTGTTTGTGGAATTACCGATTCCCATTGGATCGGTGGGACAGTCATTCACCATGTGTGACTTTCGAAAAAAGATAGGATGGAACGTTGTTGGTCGATTTTTTCCAAACATAACAAAGTAAGGGACAAGAATACTGGTACAAACGTATTGTGTATTTATTTATCGCTTCAACATAACATATATTATGATAGAAATAATGAATAAATGTAGCAAATTATTATTCACGATATATGTCAATAAAAGTGTGTGATAATTTATGCATCGAACCTTCCTACTGATGTTTTTTATACGTAATTATAGGTATATCATTGAAAAAAGTCTTCAATGTGTATTTGTACACTTTTGTTTGTAATTCTGTCGCTATTTTTAAACCTTATATTAGAACATCTGCTTATATGATACTAAAAGATACTAGACGCTTTTACTAAATTACACGTACTTGTTTATCTATTTGCACATGACTTTGCTGTGTGGAATGATACCAACACATAATTGTACTATGTGCTGTCCACCAAAATCATTTTAATAATTGATTTTTTTTGTACAATCTAGTTTTTGTAACAACAATTTTCAAAAAAGAAATAATGACATGCAAGTCTCAATATATTTAATATACATGTTTTATCATTCAATTCAATATGATGTGTGTAAACTGTTTATAACTGTAAGGAGAGGGCGCTCATATGCATTGCCTGTTGCCCAATTCCTTTGTATCTAAGATCTGAACAATAAATATTCTGAAATGAACAAAATCAAAAACGTTCTGCTTATATGAATATCATACTTAATATGAAAAGCTTATCGGTGAAGATTGTTTGCTCTTTCGTTACAGAATCAATTCCAAGATGATTGAGAGAGTGTTCCTGGACATTTCACCGTTGACAAATATACACTTTCCTGAGTATGACCAACTAAAGTACAACGAGCTCACAATGAACATGGTTGTGACGTTTAAGGACACTGACATTTATGTAAACAATCTTCCTATGTCGTTTAAAGCTAGGATTATCAGCAACAACATACCAATCTGGAGCGAGGAATTACCAATAGCAAAACCAGAAATTGTAAGTATTCCGTGCACTGCCTCTTATAAAAGAAGGGAAGATAAGAACTTAACTTTGTGTGCATATTCATTTAACAAGCGTCGTGCTAAGCTTCATTACCGACATCAATGCGTGTAAACATTTGGTGGGGCTGTCTACTTATGTTGGGTTAATTATTTTCCGTGCAATTACTCATCCAACAAAGTCGGTTCGATTACAAAAGACTTTGGTGTGCACATTCGTATTGGCAAGTCTCAAGTCTCTAGTGAGGTTAGACTGCCAAATTTATATTCACGCATAACTAATGAGGCACCCTAATAAGGCAATATTTGATTAGATAAAAAGTTCGATTTCAACCAAATCTGACGTGCACATTCATATAATATTTCTAGCAAGTCGGCCATATTAATTCCACGAACATGCTTGCTGTGTCTAACAATTAATTATGCACTATGATTGTTTGTATCTTTCTTGAGTTTTGTATATGAAGTGTAATTTTTGTAGCTGCAACGTCTGCTTGTTATAAGTTATATTGGTTAAGATTGACAGTTTTATCTCATGTGTCGCGCACAGTATACATGTAGTACACTGTATTCCTGTAATATATGTTTTATAACCTTTATTTTTGTTAAATATCATCTGCTATGTATTACCATAGAAATTGCCGTAACCAAATAAGGTGTTTATTTGTTTACATCTTTTGCAAGTTATATGTAGATTTTACAGAATACACCAAACATTTTTCACTGGTCATGATCATATAGCAACAGTTTTAACAATTTGTAAGCTCAAATAACCGACATGATACGTAACTGTCAAAAAACATTGCCGAAAGCATCTACTATCAAACAACTCTCCTGAATGAAGTGCATACGATTGTATTTATCAAAACAATAATTTGTGTAATATTTCATACTGATTAAACAACCACAGACGGTATGCATGTTTGTATGCTTTTTTTCGTAGGAGTACTATCCTGATTTCATAGTTATGACAGGAATTGAAAGAATTGCTGACGTCAACTCACAAAACATCTGGTACCACTACAGCAGAAATGGATCCTACTTCCATCGGGAGGCCTTAGTGGTACGCGTTTGTTTGTAGGGTTTCGTATGTTTTGTTTCCCGTCTTTTCCTTAAAAAAATTAAAAAATTGCCCCAATTTTTGTTTAGATACTTTTTTACACATTTCATTGTCTTCGTGCTTGCTTCTATTCGTCCCCCCTGATTCTTTCTTAGATTTGTTTGCCTTGGTGCTTACTTCTATTCGTTTGCATTGATGTTTGCTCCTATTAGTTTTCTTTGATATTTGCTCCAATTTGAATTTCCTGATACTTAAGCTATTCTGAATTCCTTGAGATTTGCTCCAATTTGAGTTCGTTGATGCTTGTTCCCATTAGATTTCTTGTTTTTTTTATCCAATTCAAATTCCTTGATATCTGCTCCAATTTCAATAACTTGATGCTTGCTTCATTTTGAATTCTTTGATGCTTGGTCTTATTGGAATTCCTTGATGCTTGCTCCTATTCGAGTGTCTTGCTGCTTGCTAATTTGGCTCTTATCCGTGTCCCTACTTAACTTCTGTGATGCTAGAGCTTTTTTATTTTCTTATCATACCGCTATTGAACATCTTGATGCTTGCGTCATTTATTTTATAGACCCGGATGTTGCGGGTTGTTACTGAGTTGAATGAGCAAATACCTGTAGTTTTTATATTTGTAAACGGAAACTTAACAAACGAAATGTTTGCACGCATCATGAATTCGCTGATAAAAGGTTTTGTGAAATTACATTTTTAAAGTGATACAAATATTGAAAAAAATATTGAAAAAAAAAGAAATGTCATTTCTTGGCGTTATTTATCTCGAAATACATTTATACATTCAAATATTGAATTATCTAGCGATTTCATAAAAAGACTATGCGCATCAAAGTATAAGCATTTCTTTTAGTTTGATAACATATTTAAAGTGTGTTTGTTTAAGCTACAGTATCAGCTGGAAAGGGAATAAAATAAATGTAACTATTTAAAAAAAATTACATTGATGGTAAATAAGCATTCAAGGAAATATTAAGTGACAATTATTTTTAGATTTATCATTTTACAGAAAAAATTAGATTTTGAAATTGTGTTTTCCTCATTATCCTATGACAGATTCAGGCTATGTAATTTAATTGATGTCTTTTTCCATAAGCATTGAAAATGAAAACAAAATACAAAGCAGCATTTATATTTAATAAATCATGATCAACATAAGTTACTGATATAAACACATTCTTCATGGTGGAAATTTGACTTAATGGGTTATGGATTCCTGACATACTGCAGACAAACGCTACAAACTACACTGTAGTCTTTGTACATACATTAGCTTCCCTTCATCTCGTTTTGGATACAGCTGTAGTTATCAGTAGCACGACTTGATCAGAGGTACTGCAATTGACCATGATGCTTACTTAGGTATTCCGTCTTTTCGTATTGCAGAGTCTTTTGTTTGTGAGAGTAACGTCATCAATTTTTGAGAAAACGACGTAATTTTCTCACACAAACCAATGACGTAACACTCAATACCTTCTCACAAGAGAAGATAACTCTGCAATACGCAAAAACGGAATAGCGACAGTTTAGTGATCTTAACCCGTATTCATGAAACTGTTTTCATGCTGAAGCATGAATTCTATGCTCAAACAAACTTTTTTGTAACTCGTTTAAATCACATGACACGGTGTAAAAACAATGTGTTAACATTTTAAACCGTAATCAAGTTGAGGTGTATTCAAAATTATTCTTACAAATTATTGATAAAATATGTTTCTTAAATCGTTAATTACCAGAACAAGAAATTTGGTTTGTGCACGAAATACTAGTTTGAGCATGAAAATGGTTTTATGAATACGCGCCCAGGTGTCCAGGGTTCGAATTTATGTATTGCCCGTTACATATTTACATTTGGAACACTGTAACTGATTTTTGTCTTTATTTGTCCATTTCATCTTGACTTTTCATTCACATTCCGTAAGGTATGATTTTCCTAACAGATCCGATTTACCGTAAAATATAGTCATGCCAGAAACATATTTAAAAATTCATCGTTACATTTTAGGCAGTGGCACAAGATTTTGAATGCAGCCAATCCTAATATATATCGGGTTAACATGTCACTGTTTGTGTTACTGGACATTTGTCACATATTATTAGTTTTATTTGAATAAGGTCATGATTTTAAAACTTGTTTTATTTATTTTGTGCAGTTTAAAGATGACAGTAATGAGTACGTGTTTGAGTTCCCGATGGTCATCGCCTATTTTCATATCTCGGCTGACCCTTGCGTTGTCATTTGCAATGTGAAAAAGTTATGGCTGCCGCGTAAGTACTGCTAGAATTACTTACGTAATACGTTATTCACGTAAGTGACTAAGCGATTATGGAAGAATAGAAAATGAAACCTTATGAATGTAATTTCCTAATGCAGAAGCCCGTCATGAAGACATTAACTATGTCCATGTGATTTGTTTGAAATAATGCTATCTGTCATCAGGCATATGATATTACATAAATTGAGGCCGTATTTAGGACCGTAAATGAGTTTTTGTGCTGAAGAGCCTTTTGACTTGATGCAGAAAGATAACGTTCCCTTCATGACTTTGTTTTGCCCATCATTCTAATTTGACTTAGGTTATCGGTAAGCGAAAAGTAATGTTTCAGAAATTCGATTCTTAATATTGTTATTGTTTACTTACGGAAAAAAGTAACGCAACTTTAGTTTTGGTCTTATAACGTCACTATTTATTAACCTAATTCAGCGGATTGTTGCTAGTAATGTCATTATTAGGGCACTGACTCATTTGTGTTAGGCCTAAATATAGATCCATGCCGTAAGTTTTTAACAAAACTACCAAATTTAAGCATTTGGGGAATACCCCCCTATGATAAATTGGAAAACCATACTAAAGCGAACTTCTGATATCTGTACAGATACAATGCACAACAAGTTAGCCCAAAAGATTTAAAAAACAATGTCGCGAAGATCTGAATATTCGTGAGAGGACGGAATATTGCTCAAATTTTGCAAATATTTGCAATGTCGCGTTACCCAGTAGTTTAGTGTGAACATAAACGGACCGCAACTTTATCAACGACATCGTGAACGCTGTCTGGTGCCATACACTTACTTTAAACATGGATGCTTGTCCTGTTTACTGATATGCAAACGCATGAGTTAAGAAACTAACAGATTTGAAGGAGGACCTGTTATGATTTGGGGAGGTATTTCTAATGGTAATGTAATTTAAACCCATTATTTGTTATCCATAACAGGCTAGAAAACGTGCCAACGCCCAAAACAACGTTAACTAGCTGACTATACTATATTGAGAAGGGAACGGGCAATTGTCTCGGAGGACACACGCGGTATTGAATAGATGCTGGAATAGGGAATGGGTGGATCTATTACGATGTCATTCCTGACACCACCGGTGATGTAACCACATCACTGGTTCTCATCAATTAACCAACTGTTAAACTTAAACATATTCAAAAACCTTTGCGAACTTTACCATAAAAAATGCGTTACATTTTCCCGTCAATAGATAATGAAGCCAAAAAATCCCCCGAGTAATACAATTAATATTTTCAATGGACGCTGCACATAGCCCCCGTTTATATTCATCTTGATCACCAACGCTCGTGCTGTCTTTGAGAACATATAAAGAAAACATCTTTTGTATTAGTTATAATATATTCCTGGAGGAAAAAGCCAAAATTATCGAATAATCTGGAATTTAAAAAAGCATGATAGACGAACATGTAATGAATGTTATCAAAATTCCAGTGAAAGAATACGTCACTATAGTAAATGATGAGGACAACGCTATATTGAGGATGGTACCATATGCCCTGGACCAGGACTTAGACACGTGCTTTGACTTGCCCGTGCCAGGTGATTCCCCGTCCATGCTGTGGCTGAGGATTACAAAGCTCAGTCTCTTCGATGTGACGTCAAAAAGATTTGTAGTTCACATCACTGGTGAAGGCTTAGAGTGTGCACGTGTTGGACAGACAAATCTCCAAGTAAGCTTCTAATATGTTATTGAAGAGTTGATGGTATTGTTCACATACTAAAACTGCTTTCATCCTAATGACATGTAATAACTGCAACAGTTATACACGGGTGTGTTTATATGTAAAAATTGAAGAGTATTAATACCTAACTGAAAGTCGTTTAAAAGACAGCAGAAAAAAGTGAGACATCAGAAATCCGAACGAAAAAGGAGTAAAAAGTGTGACGCGTCATGCTGTCGCCTGTCACCGATCGATGCTCAAAGGTCTGTTATCACGGTCGAAAGTGAAATATGTATGTCAAAATCATATCATTATGACAACCGTGATAATTCAATGCATATTGTAGCTTCTCCCTTCTCGAGAAAGAAAGATAACTCTTGCTAAGTAATTAACTCAAAAAAGTTATAGAGGATGATATCATAAGTTTCAAAACTTCTGGTACCCCTGGTAGAAATTTAGATTCGTGGGAATGAAAAAAACGGATTAACTAAAATGGTACACTTTTAGTCCTCTTTCGAGTACCGACAGGTTGTTAGCTTAATCTTCAAAAGAAATTCAGCACATTTGGACAATTTCATTCGTTGTATATTTTTTATTGTAATGTTTTAACAAAATCAGTCAGATATTGATCAATATACTAAAACCTTTGGATATCAAGCTACTGCTATATAGTGTTGAGAAGTCGAATCTTTCACATACGTAGTGGAGTAATTTTTAACAATGATGGGGATTTAAATTCCAGAATTGCATTTGAAATTTTCAAAATTCACATTTTCGTTGAAGACGTTATGCGAATAAACGGCATCACAAGATGTAAAATGGTCATCATTTACTAGGCTTACTACATTGGCTATGAGTATTAAAGCGGGTTTCCTAGCAAGTAGAAACTCAGGGATATTGTTTTTGCTATTCAGGTATCTAGTAAAGGGACAAAGTTTCTACTAGATACACTGTTATGATTCGGGAAAATTTTTATCATTGGCTACTGTTTTCTTTCTAGAAAGATTCAACGAAACAGAAGTATAATTACCAACACTGTCCACAACAGAGCTCTTGCCATGGAGGAGTTTACATGGTATTTCTTGAAGACCGTAGTTCGTTTGTTTGTTTGGTCTTTATATTTGTAACGGTAAACAAATTATTTTCAGGTGGGAACTTCTGGGCCTACTTACAATGACCAGTGCAGCATCGACTCGGAGATAGCATTTTGCAAGCTAATGCCAGAAAATACCAATAGTACTCTAGTAAATAAAACTCAATGTGACATTGAATGTGAATGTAAAGAAATGCTACAGTGTTCAAATGTTCATATCGTCATGCAGAGTACCAACAAGGATGTCTGGAGGTTGTGCGAACTCACCATGGAGGATGTACTGGGATAAACAATGACGGCTTTAGGTGACAATAATTCATAATGAGTTGAGTGTCATGACAATCGATGATGACTCCTTGAGAACATTGTGTAAACTCATTATAAATGAATCCAAAGAAACAAAAAGACATAAAAACACTCTGCATCTCCTCTATTGATGATTCCGTATAAAATTGTTATCAATAATTCCGGATAAAAAGAGGGATTGAAGGTAATAAATGTTCATTATATATCATTTCATTCAGATACGGATAACTAGCAGCTGTGAGTACTAGCTGTGAATCATTCTGTATTGACAAGAATGTTCTGAGGACTTCTTAAACTCCCTGACAACAATTCCCTATTTACATTGGATACGGTGAAACTTCCAAACAAATTATTCCATGTCAAGAATATTGGGATCGTACAAACCATCATGTATTCATGATCACTTAGACATTTTAAAGCTGGAGAAGTTCATTTTATAAAAACAAATATGTTTGGAGGTTGTACGAACTCCATCAGATAATGAACGACATTTGGAAACCATGAGCCTTCATAATAATTTCGCGTAAATGAGAATTTTCAGAAGTTATGAAAACTCACTTTCAATTATTTATCCTGCACACCTGATGCTAAAACGCATTAGAGACCGTTCCGTATCGAGACGGGATTTTCAGGTTCTGTACCCTTTTTGAGAATAATTCCTTGACATCAAAAGACTTGTGGTGTTTAAAAGAACCGAAAATGGTAAGCGCAAATTCACTATGAAGGGTGCAAACTCACAGGATGGTGTGAAATCACTGGAAGGTCCAAATCAACAATGTACATTACAAATACACCAAATATGGTGAACCCATGCATTTAATCATGAATCATATTATAACCGTGTGGTAGTCTATTCGACTGATGTCATACCTTCTTTATATGTTTCTATTACTGTAAATGTCCATTTACAGAAAAATACGTAAGCGACAACCTAGCTGTGAAGCGAAGGATAAAACTTGGGGAAAATATTGCCAAATGAAAGATTTAATACACATCATTTAAAACGTAAAAGGACAATTTGATCAAGTGTTTCGGAAGGTTAAGCGGGAACATTCCGTGTAAATTTAGGTCCAACGCAAGTAATGTCACGTCCTCATATCAAGAACCGGGGTCATAACAACAATAAATACAAGGCATACTTAGGAGCATACTCCAAATCATCAACATTCTTATCACAAAAAAATAGCATATTTCTTAATAACATCATGATGGAAACCACAATACTTGTCCTTATTCTTCATCAACTTGCAATTTTGGAAACCCTGTGTTGTAAGCATGTCCTGTTCGACAGCAATCAAGATCGGTCACGGAGATATTGATATTTGGAGCAAAACTCTTAGGTAATGAATATCTGCAACATAAAAACACCGGGGGTTATGGGAGCAGGGATGTTACTGTCAAGAAATGGAAAGTATCTCGACTAAAAAATCGAAATCGTCTGGCGTATGGTACAACATAGTAATAAACCGCCCTTGCTGTGCATGTTGTAAGTAACGATCGAGGAAAGCGGCTGAAGTAGAAACGTAATACAATAGGATTTCCTTGGTTATCAAGCAAGGCTAGTTCATTTTTAAGCAGGCAATGTAATAGTGTAATAGCAGTCATAAATAATATTTCTGCAAGCACAGCTTCAAGCCGATCAAAGTGCATATCGTTAGGTGCGGTGTGGACATTGGCTTCAAGATATACAGTCTTGAAACTTTAGAATTGTGTTCTATTTTAATTTTGGATTCTTTTAAAATTATTGACCTGATAGATTAGACCCACTCTGAAAGTGAATTCAATTCAGCATGCTCTCATTTTGCCCATCATCTAGCGTAGTCATCCACAGAGTTTCCCGATACTTAGAACCCATCATGAAATGCCTTTCTTAGCTTTGTATCATTGAGATCGCCACTTGTGGAGGGATGTGGAGCAGGAGGAGAATGTATTCTCTCTCAGCACTAAGTCATCTATAGTCTGTTGTTGAAGCGTTTGCTTGTGGTTGACAAGTATCAAATGTGTTTAGAATACCTGCTTAAAATGATTGAGGTACTTAAGTATGTTGACTTTGACAATCTTTTGAAGTCAAATATAACGGATGTTAATGACATTTATCCCTTTGTAGGAGAATTCGACTTTCATGAAAGTCCGCCTTACCCGAGAGTCGTGTACAGGCTCAAAAGGTCAAAGTGTCACATCCTGAATGCTTTAAGAAGTCTCCAAGGTGGTTTCCAAATGTTATCAGGAAACGTTACATTGTATTCGGTCGGTTTATTGTCATGTTAACGTATATGACTAATATATTCTAATGTCTTCTTTGATTTCCAACGATTTATAGCACTTTTATATCAAACTTATGGTCATCCCGTTATCTTTAAAGGAAACGTTATCTAATTATATGTTTTATTATGAATAATAAATGAAATATGATCATAGTTGAATGGTGGTTATTTTCTAGTAAATAAGAAACCATATCCGACTGTACTAACTGTGAATGTGTATTGCAGCAGTTATGTTACTCGAAAGCCACCATTGAGGATCAGTATGTGTTTAATTTTAGATAACGTTACCAATATTTAATTGCACCAAATGTTTTATCATCAAAATAAAATGCATTCGCAATGATACCACTTTTGTGGAGTTTGTTTTTCAATCCATAAGATACCTATTCCAATGATACATTGTTTTGAAACGTTAACGCTAGTGAACTATTTTGAAATTCCCAAAACGTTCTGGAATGAGGTCCTTCAAGATTTATATGAATGGCATTCATGTTGGCTTTGCCTTTCAAAACAATTAATTATAATGATCATTGTGGTTATAGTTGTATATGATCAAATTTTACGAAACAATCGATTACAAATAATGAGCACGTGAATTTAATAACATCATAATCCAATCATCGCCTTTGATCTTTGTCGACATAGTATTCACATGAATCACGACGAACTGGCACCATAATGAGAAGAGCACCCTAAAATGACTCCAAATGTTTGAAAGACAGACAATTTTTTAATATCCCGTTACTGAGATAACATAATAATTTTAAGCAGTATACATGCCAAGCCATGTCATGACAAGTCATTTAAAAAAAAAGCCTAATGTACAAATAATTACTAAATTGTCTTTGATCAAATGGTAAACGGTCATAATTAAATGATGAAAAGTGTATTAGCGGTCATTATAATTATGTAAATAAGTTCTTCTGGCGCTTTCACTGCAAATTATATGACATGATCAGGTATATCACTCGTACATCGAAATCGATACTTGTGTATAACTGATAACGTTTAATAATTGCATCAGGATATATTACAATGATTGTAGTGTTAATATATTGACAGTTAATGCATTTTAGAACTTTTTAGAATGTCAACATTTTGTAAATGAATGACATATTCTGATGCACCTTTTCAAAAATTTGAATGTTTTAAAATTAATTTGATTTTAAAATTCACTACACACCATGAACCTAAATATCAATATTTTAGAAATATGCAAATTATCATCAAATCCAGCAACGTACTAGGAATTACAAGTGTATTCAAATAGGTGCCTGTCTCAATTGTTATCATGGTATTGTAAATGTATGGTATGCTATGGAAGGCGTTAATACATCGTTATAACTTTTAACTTTTCTATTATCTACGTTTTAAAATAAATATGGCTGCACTCAACAGATCCGTTGTTCACATATATATTGAAGGTTGAAATTAGTAAACTAATGTAACATATTTTTAATTCAAAGTTTAATCTTAAAATGCTCTTAGTTTGCTAGCTATCAGTCCCCGAGTTTGGCCGTAAATTTATATCTGGGATCAATGTTGGCACGGTTAATAAACAATAATAAGGAATACTAGTTGATGAATAATCTATCCGTCGTAGATAAACGTTGTAAATGTTTAATATTACAAAGGAGTTTATGAGCACCTTCCCCCTTAATCCTATCATTTATAGCACTTTTATATCCTCCTCATTGTCTTCCCCTGCCCTTTTAAAGAAGCGTAGTCTAACATAATTGCTTTGTCATATATAATTAGATGAAAGATGATCATAGATGATCATATGGTGGTTAGGATGTTTATTTCTAGTAAATGAGAAACTATACCCGAATGTTATCACTGTAAATGTTAATTGAAGTAGGTATGTTACTCGTCCACAAAATTTGTTATAATGTGTAAAATTATACGATCATATTTGAAATGTTTTTCAACATCATTAACAACGTTAATAATTATTCGCGGATTTTTTTGTAACTCTTATATGTGATACAAATTCTTTCCCGGGTATATTTCCTAGAAACGTACACAGAGAGTACTTCCATTGCATACATACTGGATAACATAGATATCTGAAAATTTACTTCAATCCAAATAAACCAACTTTAAAAATAGGTTGAAAATACAATTTTTAAATATGTCATTTTCACACATCATCATTTTCTGTGTTTTGTCCGGATTGCATGCGACGGCCAACACATAATCATTTATGTCTTTACATGACACCTGCCACGCTAGGTATCATTCTTTTGAAAATCAATTGGACAATATTTTATGCAGATGTGACTGTTTATGTAGATACTACGAAGATTGTTGCTTTAATGCAGACGGAATATCTGAAGAAAGAATAGAAGAGTATAACCTACATATCCCGTTCCTTGCTGAGACTAATTGTGTAGATGTCGCCTTTAAACAAAAAAATGTCCAGTCGACATTCAGCATGTATTGTGTCATCGTGCCCTGCCGAGTGGAAAGGAGATTATGATGTAAAGTTTAAATGTGAACATGATTCAGACATCGACTTTCTCGACATGTACCCAGTGTTTGACCACCGTTCAAATGTAACGTTCAAGAACAGACAATGTGCATTATGTCACGATGTTCATAATTGGATCCCATGGTTATTAAAACTAACATGTTCCTTAGGATTTTGTAAATTCAACACTCATTCTTCACCTCTTTCTTTAAAGGATGCAACCATGTTACGAATAAACAACAGTTTACATGTATATTGTATTCATTGTTTGAAGCCGCCAAAACATATCAAAGTACGTATACGGTATCGTTACAATTACATCGAGTACAACATTTGGAACGTCTTGACAGAGGTGAACAATACAATTTGTGAAAACCGCGTTCTGAAACCTCTTTTCTTTCAGTTCAAGAACGATACTTCCCCGGCGAACTATCAATGTCTTATTGATGGTTACGGTCTCAATTATTTGAGTGAAGGTGAAATGACATGTTTTTTGGTAAGCAATTCAATGATAATAAAACCCTTTGTTTACAATGAGTATGCAACAAATCTGAGTCGTTGAAATCGAATTAAGTCTTGCTCTTTAATTTAGACCATATATATATACCATGTGTTTATATGCACTCTTAATGCATTCGTACCTGTCCTGTACCTTACAGGTAAATCGACTGATGACTTTAACACAACCTCGGTAAATCTGAAAATTGCAGCTTAAAATCATTTTTGTTTTTGTTTTTTGTGGGGGAGGGGGGATAACCTTGATAAACACATGTGTCAAACTTTACAACCTCAAGTTATGTTATTCTTGCGAACGATTACTCAAAACAGCTGTGCAGTTAACTCACTATCAATGATTCCGAGAGAAATACAAGGATGATTTGAGGTCGTAAAATGTATGAATATAACTCGATATAAGCATAGAAGTGTGGAGGTTTTAAATACTAACTATGAACTGTATAGACAAAGATGTTAGGGTGTTTAAAACTCAGTAATACTGATTCCGTGTTTACAAGGATGCTATGAGACCTCTACATAAATTATTCCATATAAACAAGGATGCTCTGAAGTTGTTTAAACTCACTATATATATTTCTCCATCGTCCAGTATGTCTGGAGATTGTGTGATATCACCGGTTCGTTCATGTGTAATAAAGGACGTTTCGAAAATGTGATCCTCCTCAATATATAAACGTCCAGTAAAACAAGAATATCATAAGGTAGTCCAAGCACACTATGAATTATTCTGTACAGTGGCTGTGAAAGCGTATTACAGATCGCTTTAAAGCATAAAAAATAACCCCATTCAGTTCTTGTGGGGGTGTGTGAAGGTTTAAAAAACTCACTTTATTTCATTAAGTTCGTACGAAAGTTAAGATTGCTCATCATCGCGTGTTTTAAATTAATACAAAAGATTCATCCTATTCTGTAAATACCATTGACGTTATGTTATTTACTGTATCTGCTGATGTTCCATTCTAGCCGGTTTTTAATACTTGTGTTTAATTCATTACGTTTAATACGACATCAGAATCAAATGGATGTAAAGCGATTCAAGAATTTAACTTTCAACAATCGCGGTTACAATCTGCTATCATGGTTATGTGAGGACGATGTATTTGAAGAGAAATACTAAGTTGTGTTTAATAAAAAAAGGAATGTAAAGTACATATAAAAAATTCTGTTTGAAAACATTTTGTGGGAAATTGCTTGATTTTGTTATGTTTCTGTTGTTTACAAAATGCGCCTGGCACCGTTTGAACCATTAGCATTCTAGTATTCGCAAATGAACACTAACGCTAGATCCATACATCGTCAAAACGCATGCTAATCAGTTAAACCTGTGTTAAGTGGTCACCTTCGGGAGATAATTGTTTTGGCTGCTAAAGCCAGGTGGCTGCTTATGAACAACGTTCGACATAATACAAAAACTTCTATAATTTATCAACAAGTCTGAATTTAGCAAATTGTTTTAATTCATGGCATGCCAATGCAAATCTAAACAATTGTCCTTTGTCAGTACAAGCATGTTTATAAATGATATTACACTGTATCACTTACAATATCATAGTTATTTTTTTACTATTTAAATTTTTTACAGTTTAGCACTACATGATTATGTCTGACTATTACAACATTGCGCCTACTGTCAAAATAACTATCACTGTATCTGTAATATGTAATAATATTATGTCTGACTATCATAACAATACGCCTACTGCCACATACCACTGTATCTGTAATAGGTTATAATATTATGTCTGACTATCATAACAATACGTCTACTGCCAACATACCACTGTATCTGTAATAGGTTATAATACTACGGCATGCTATTTCCCTTAAACTGCCCTACAGTATCTTTGTTGACGTACCCTCTTCCAACTTATCGTCTTTAAACAAGATATTTTGTCTCTTTGAAAACGACTCTAGTGATCTTTTTGACGGTTTTAGTTTACCGGTAAACTACTATCTCCTGCCATATAACATCTATAATGTTCTATACCATAGTTTTGCCAATTCCAATCATTTCTGTGAGCTGTTGCGATATCGATCCATCCTCCAATGCTTCTATTGCTTCATCTCGCTGGCCTAAATGGATTTAAATTAATTCAAAATATGAATATGTTATAAAATAGAATTAATATATTGTTTATAACGGTCATTTGCTCTGGTATAGTTGTTTTGAGTAATCGTTCGCAAGAATAAAGGCACCTTTTCTGTACTGTTTGAGCTCGAGGTTATTAACTTTGACCTTTGTGTTTATCAGAATATTAATGCAAGATTAGTAAGTTCCGTGGTTACGAAAACCTGACAAAGGCATCGTAAGGCAACATAAATACAAATCATAAACCATAACATATTTAGTTACGCTCTCTGCACCCTGGAATATGTCATAGCAAAATTAAAGGCACGCGACTAGCTATCTGATTGGTCACAAGGTAAAAACACTGACCAATCGCTAGGTTGATAGCTTTCCCTAGAAAATTACTGAGGTCGACACCCGACTTCAAAGCCAGTCAATTTTATCGTTACACCTGCCGTGGGCTTCTTTTGATGAACATCAAAGGATCAAACTAGCCTTGTATCATCCACAAGGTAATGAACACCGAGCCTATGACTTTTCACGTCTTCCAGGAGTGCAGAGAACGTAACATATGTTTTCTTCAGAAAGAGAAGGTGCAACGGGTTGACAACCAAACCTATTCACCAGATCGAAGTCCCTAAGACGTCGTTTCTATTCCTTTACTAAAAGAACATTTTCTTTGGAACCTTAATGTATGTCGCTCTAGTGCTCTGCGTAGTGTCTCCCCAGTCCACCAAGGGGAGACTACCGTGCAACGTTTACGTCATGTATATGATGCGATTCAGAAATTGTGTTTCTGCTAAGGGGTACTTCGAAGCGTTGTAATAGAAAGATCAAACTATATACATCATACATGTGATTCCTGACAGTAGTGATAGAACTTATTGAATGTCCCTCGTAAGAAATTAACCACACTCTCAGTAAGTATTCGATTGAACAGCTGAATGACACTGGTGCCAGCATTTTGTGCAAGACTGGTCACACTCAGTTAACTCGTCCTTACTTCCAACACGTGGACGGCTTAACGAAGAGAACTACACATGCACGTGAATGTTTTATCCAATACGTTCACAATACAACAGTTGTTTTACCAATGAGAAATGACGTGATATCGATTTTTTAATAATCTCCACATCAATACAACCACGGCAACTCACTAAGATGATTGCTTAGCATAGTTTAAATATTGCATTATCTATATATGACCTTTATCTTTGAAGTAAGTATTTTAAGGCTTGACTAAACATGATGTCTGACTCCGCTACTGCCTGATCAGGTATTACCTATCCCTGCGTAAAAACGGGATGTTATAGCCAAAAGTATACATTTGCAAACGATACATGGAAACAATCACTGTGGATACTTTTTTCAATTTACAAGGTTATGAATATGTCTTAAGTTACGCTGGAATACCCAACATCATGTATTTTGAATACTAATATATAAAGACAAGAAATTATAGATTAAACAAAAATATCTTTTTGTCAGTTACGGCAGAGACACATCAAAGTGGTACAGTCTTCAGAAACAGACAATAACATGTATTCACAATTTATTCGGATTATATTTCTTACACATACTATCAGCATAGAAGGTAAGTCTTATTTTTTAAGAATATTTAGCCTGTGTCATGTTATGAGCTTGCTGTATCGTGTGAGAAGTTCACTGTATCGCGTGAGAGGTTTACTGTTTTGTGTGAGAGGTTCACTTTATTGTGTGAGGGGTTCAACAACGTATGTGTGTGTGTGTGTGATGGTGTGCGTGTGTGTGTGTGTATGTGTGTGTGAGGGGGGAGGTGTTCATGGTATTGTGTTAAGGGTTTTGTCTATTGTGTGAGGGGTTCGATCGATTGTGTTGTGTGAGGGGTTTGGTGTATTGTGTGAGGGGTTCACTGTATTGTGTAAGAGGTTCTCTCTTTTGTGTGAGACTTTCACTATATTGTGTAAGAGGTTCTCTGTATTGTATGAGGGTTTCACTGTTTCGTGTGAGGAGATTTGAGGAGATTGGTCGTTTTGTGCAAGAAGCTTGAGTGCAAGGTGTGAAAACCATTAGTTTATTATGTGAGAAGCTTTGGTGTAAATGATGTTTAGGTTGAGGAACGTGTTGTATCGTGTGGGAAACTTTGATGGAATCGTGAAGCTAGATTATATCATGTGAGGAGCTGGTGTGCATTGTTTGAGATTTTTGGATTTTCGTTTGAGACCGGATGTGTATTACGTATGAACCTGTAGTGACCCGTTTAAGGAACTGAGCGTATAGAGTGTATCGTGTAAGGTGCCAGGATGTATCTTGTCTGTAACCGGGATGCTTAGGTTAAGAAACTTTCTTCGTATTCAATTTTAAATGTGTCGTGGGGGAGTTTTGATTGATCGTGTGAAGAGCCGGGTGTATTGTGGGAGGAGTTTGGATTGATCGTGTGAGGTTCCGGATGTGTCGCGGGAGGAGTCTGGATTGATTTTGTGAGAAGCCGAGCGTTTTATGTGAGGAGTCAGGTGTATCTTTGTAAGATTATAGTTATAGATAAGATGCGTGTGCTTATGAATGTTTTACGAGCATTTTTCTGAAACTTTATTTCACAGTGTTTTCTAGCTTCAGGAATATTGATTATTGTTAACCTCTGATAGATTATTTTTTGTACCGCAGAATTTTAGGTTTCCATCTGGTAATTTATCCGATTATTAAGAGTAAGTTTCCATACATGTTTGGTAATTTTTGTAACTTGTCACTTTATGTAAATATATTATCAGATTAACATTAATATACGTTGTTTCGAAGTCGTCGTATCATTTCTAAAACTTAAATGTTCGAATCTGTAATGTTTTACCGTATTTTGGTGTCAGATAAATGGTTCATGTTAGTCATCTCAGGAATAACGTATATTTCTTAACTTCTTGCCTGGTTCTTTAGCTCACCTGTCCGTCGTCTGTCGTCAACTTTTCCCTTTAAAAGCCTTATTCTCCTGAACGACTGATTGGATTTTAACTAAATTTGATATGAAGCATCCTTGCGACCAGGGGCTCAATGCATTTATGAAATAAGGGTGTGGACCTCTAGGGGGTTTAGTAAGGGGCCAAAAAAGGGGAAATTTAGAAAAAAATTAAAAAATCTTCTTCTCCATTTCCAGAAATGCTAAAACCAAATACTACTCATAGTTGTAAAGGCCTTTGCGTGGTTTATAAAAATTGTGATTTTCATGACTCCTAGCCCCCCCCCCCCCCCGTTTGTTCCTGGAGAGGAGGTGAATTTTAGTATAGTTTATATAGGAAATATACATAATAGGCCATATCTTCCATTGTTTTGAACGGAAGTTGTATTTGTATG
>JAUMHH010147235.1:0-20296 GCA_032359455.1 Chlamys rubida
GTATATCTATGTACTGTAAAGCGCTTTAGAGTGGCTTATGTTAGCTAGATAGGGCGCTATATCAAATGCTGTATATTTATTTATTTATAATAACCTTACAGTTTATAGACAGTATATTTAAAGTTACATCTGAGAACCTATAGGATTTTTGAATAATAGACTTTACAGACAATAAACTAACAGTGAATAAATAGTAAACTTAACAGAAAGTAAACTTTACAAATAGTAAACTTTACAGATAGTAAACTTTATAAAAAGTAAACTTTACAGATAATAAACATTACAGAAAGTAAATTTTATAAAAAGTAAAGTTTACAGATAGTAAGCTTAACAAATAGTAAACTTTACAGAAAGTAAACTTTACAGAAAGTAAACTTTACAGATAGTAAACTTAACAGAAAGTAAATTTTACAGAAATTAAATTTTACAGAGAGTAAACTTTACAGAAATTAAACTTTACAGATAGTAAACTTTACAGATAGTAAACTTTACATAAAGTAAACTTTACAGAAAGTATACTTTACAGATAGTAAACTTTACAGATAGTAAACCTTACAGAAAGTAAATTTTACTGATAGTTAGATTAACAGATAATGAACTTTATATATAGTGAACTTTACAGATAATAAATTCTACAGAAAGTAAACTTTACAGATAGTAAACTTTACAGAAAGTAAACTTAACAGAAATCAAACTTTACAGATAGTAAACTTTACAGATAGTAAACTTTACACTTTACAGAAAGTAAACTTTACAGATAGTAAACTTTACAGAAACTTAACTTTAAAAAAAGTAAACTTTACAGATAGTTAGATTAACAGATTATAAACTTTACATATTGTGAACTTTACAGATAATAAACTTTACAGATGGTGAAATTTACATATAGTGAACTTTATAGATGGTGAACTTTACAGATAGTGGACTTTACATATAGTGAACTTAACACAAAGTAAACTTTACAGATAGTGAACTTTACAGTGTATAGAAAGTAAGGCTATAGCTTATATATAATAAACTTTAAAATATATTTTAACATCTCTAAAACTTTACATATCATAGAAAATAAACTTCACAGTTTAAACATCTTTAACTTTACTGTGTATAGATAATAAGCCAGAGCTTATATGTGACCATGTGAAAAAGTCATTGTGGCACCAACAAAATTTGGAACTTTCCCTCACATAAACAAAAAACACGTGAAATACAGACGCACTTCTCTTCATTAGAGAAATATGGTCGCTACTTTTAACAAGCAAGCACAAACTTAAATTATAATCATACGAACGAAGTGTAAACAGACGATTGTTAAATATGTTTTATAGCTCAGAATTGGTTAAAAGTAAAAACAAACAGTCACAGTTTGAAGCTATGTGAAAGAATTTGTAGCTATCATAAAAAGTAAAAGAATTTTATTTAATAATCTTGATCATTTCAGGGGGTGTTTGACTAGAGGACGGGAACTATTTGAGGGGAGGTACTCGCTGATTGGCGTTACCACAGGGCCGCTATATTTCTAGGTTCCAGGCCTAATTCGACGATTACGCAGATGTTTAAACATAAAAGAAACTTGCATAATTTTCCATCCATTTACTTCTGCCGGGTAACTCAAATCATCTGGAATATGATGCGAGCGAGGGGAATTAATTAACGGTATTACGGTAGTTATACACATGAAAGAGAAACTTGTGTTTTGTCTTCCGTCTGTTTATAACATTTTATTCAATAAAAACAGTATATAACGGCGCACTATATATTTCCATTATTTGTACACCAAAAGAAAAATTTCCTTAAGTATCAATTTTCGCCAGAACTTCATTTTATTGAAGTGGATGAAAAAATATAAACTAACACATGTGTTAATATTTATGTAAATAATTACGTTTTTTAAATTTAAATAAATGTAAAATTTCCAAAAAGTTGTTGAGATAATAACGCTAAATGCAACATCTTACAACTCAATAGTTATGTACTACTGACGAATTGCCTACGAGACTGCCAACCAATTAAACAAATTTTGAGTCATTTTATACACAAATAAAGTCTAAGTTTTCATCTTAATGTAGACCTCTCCTCACTATGCACAAACTAACAGCCGGTTCGTATTAGCGCAATCAAAGGTTATCGGGAGGAGGGGCGTTGCCCCGTCGCCTTAAGAAGTCAATCATTGCACGCAGCTTGAAGCGTGCCGGTGATAGGATGGTTAGACTAATAAACGGGACAATAGCCGGGACGATCGGAGGCGGATCGGGGCGAATTTAATATATACCTAGGTGGGTTGTAGGACACTCTCGCCGCGTGTTACAAGACAGCTTGAGTGGGAAGGTGTGTACTCAACAAAAGTACTCACAAGTGAAACAACATGGCAGCCTCTGTCATCGGGGTAAGTACAGTTTTGTTTGTTTTTGTTTTTGTTTACTCCAAACTAAGATAAATATATTTACATTAAAGGACTACATCACCATACTGTCAGAGAAACCTACCGATTTTTTAGCTGTGAAATATTGTAAACAAACGCAGACATATTATAAACAAATACATAATCGGTAAACAGTAGTATTGAATATCCCTCCATAAGTGGGCTATAGGGATATACGGATGATAACGCGGCAATTTTATGTAGTTTTGTTCCACCCAGGCTCTCGAGAGTTTGTGTACGAGACTTATTTGATGGAAAACACTCTCTACGTTCAAGAACTACTTAAACTGCTCTTCAGTGGATATGAGAGCCTGAAGTGCCCGGTTACACCATTCCACTATGACTGTTTATATAAACGTAAATAGATGCCCAGTATCGTAGCCTTATGCTTGTTTTGGGAGTGATTTGTCGAGTGTATAATTTCTGTTAAGTGGCGTAAACACTTAATTTTCTCAGTTACATGTAGGTGTTTTAGAATTTCTCAACTAGTGTGTATTTTCTGTTCGTCGACTAGTTTACAAATATATGTATCAATTTAGAATTATTGTTTGCAATCTTCATTTCCCATTCAGCATTAGCAAACTTTAGCAAAGTTTTCTAATAATTATTTTTGATGGACTTTCTATTCAATTGATATCAATTCTGCATAGTTTGATGATAATTGCATTCAAGAACATAATCCACATTAACTTGTTTCCTAAAATATTAATTTAAACAACAAGATTTGCATAAGGCAATGCACTTAAATCCAAATATTTCATAGCGTAAATATTAGATTAATGAAATCTATTTAAGCTTGGTTGTTTATAATAATGTAATAGTCTGTTTTTTTGCCCATATGAATGTTTTGCCTGAGTTTGATAATTCGGTCACACGTTTTGTTATCTAAAACATAGCTCCTGTGTTCGGTAGAAATGCGAAATAAACACATGTATTCGCTTGTTTTAAACCAGATCGCTGCGATAATGCTATCTTCAATGAAATTAATAACATATTGTTAAAAAATAAATATACGAAAATACGGTTGGACAGCTACAGATATCTTTGCATAAAAGTAAACGGAACATGCAGATTTTATTTACGAAAACCCACGTATTTAATAACAAGAATGTCATGCCGGCAAAGAAGTAATATCTTAAACATGTTTCGTCTCTCCGGTCAGAGGACTTGGCATGGATATTATACCAAAATGTACCTCACGAAAACTTAGTGGGAACTTCAAACACATCTTGAAGGGTCGATATTATACCTCTATAAAATAAAATTATATTTTTATATGGAATTCTTATTTTTTATGTCTGAAGTTTCGTCCCAAGTAATTCTTGAGCTATTTTAAGAATTATTGGAACAAAAATTCGTGAATTTTCCTGAATGCTTTAAGCGAAAATCACACTCCCTTAATTCAACGTGTTTTAAAAGCAAAGCTGAAGTCCCACATATGTTTAGTGTATGTATATTTTGAGAAATATTCGTTTGGGATCCATGATGGATAGATATTCATAAAGAAACTATTTGTAAACAATTTTTAGCGTTCCACATTCAAAGTCCTCGGAATAGTTTCTTTAGTTTGAAGTGGAGTTCAAAAGGAGGCAAGGCATACATCATTACACCTGCTTAGAACTAAAGCTCGTGTGAGCACTAACATTGCCCGAATAACGAGACATTTACTTGAGACATTTGGTGTTTTATTCCTATGAAGCATTGTGTGCTTTATGGATATAGTTAGTTCGACCATAAAACAATCATCATAACCGACTATAAATAGATATAAGTATATTTCAAATTTTATCTGAAATTAGTACAGGTTTCATTGACACAACTTTATAAATGCTGTACACTTATTTATCTTATTCATAGGTAAACGTCGAGAATGTTTACGAATCTCTTACTTGACTCACATTTATAAATACATGCCGTTTTGGAAAGTCTAGGTTGTTATATAGGGGTGAGGTATATATAATACGAGAAATATATATGAAATTTTTTAGTGTATGACAAGAGACATCAGACTTGGACGTGCTATTGGAACAAATCCCACGAAATACAAACACACTATTTTATTTACATAGTATCTCGTTCCCTATAAATCTTTAAATGGCGAGTTTAATCACGTAAATATAAAACCACGAAACTTAATTTTGATATAAACTACAATCTAAGTCTTTGGGTAACCAAATTTAACTCTATAAGGGTGAGCAATGTACCCGTCAAACATTTTAATGACTTTGATGACTAATTTGGTCAGCGTCAATTCAGCGTTTTCGCTCCGCACCCTAACTACTCACCTGTAGCGTTACCTGTTCGTGGACAGGTTTGTGGGGTGGTGAACCCTATACCCCTGTAGTGCACCCTACGTCTCTCTATCCTCCAGACCGATCTACAATTACGCCCCTGAGGTTATCGAGGGGAGCTTCCCTAATTAGGCCCGCTATTGTTGGAAGGTGATAGTGTGTTCGACCCTACTTCTCCGCTTTCCTTTGTCACACAAACCAAAATGCCCTATTTAGTCAAAATCAATTTTCTAAGCAGCTCAAAGTTTAGAAGTTGTATATTTTTCTTTAAATTCGTCATTCAAGTTTGATCCCTGAAGAGTTTAATCCTTTGATGTCTTTTGTTGTTTTGAAGTCTAAGGTGGTGTAAAAATAAAGAGGGACGTAGATTGAATCGCTCTATATATATACCACACACACCCAATTCCTCTTCCCCGAAAAATGTCTTTGTAAATCAAACATAATTTACCTTAAAGAGAAAACGGTTTTAGTCATAAAACATTTCAAATGAGTTGATGGTCAGAAAGAGTTTAACTTCAATAGCTAAAATAAAAATTGAAAAACATTAAATGTGTGACATTGGTCACTTGTTTGAAACACTGATTTGAGAAGTTTCTTCAAGTAATTTGGAAAACAAATTTCACAGTTTTTAAAAGGTTTTGATGTTTTTGGTATGTAGTTAAGTTAGATAATGTTGACTGTGAGTTGGCTCCATGTCATGAAAAAAATTGCATAAGTTTCCATTATGCGAATTGCATCAAATACGATTTAGAGTTACCAGAAAAAAGTCAGTGTTTCAGAACATTTAGAGGTACAAGGAAAAATGGAAGGATTTCAGAAAATGTGACTCTTTAATGTAGATGAAAAATAGATGCGGCACTGCTTTGCAACTTTTTGCAAATCCCTAAATACCACAATATTTTTGTTTTAAATTGGGTTCTATCTCGGAACGTTAACACCTCTTAATCATAATACGACCAGGGAATATGCCAAGAGGTTAGAATGTAGATAATAAAATAGAAAATATTTTATAGTGCAGAAGAACAGAAGAATTCTAAGTTATTTGCGATGAGTAAGCTTTGTAATACAAGAACGTGTAAATTAACCTATTTCAATTCGCCTTTGAAACATTTTTATTTCCCGTGTGTGAGGTTCATCATTCGAAATGTATTCTCCACAAATACAAATATTCATTTAATTTAGTTTTCTTTAGAAACACATCACGACAGGAGTGATTTCTGCAAAGACATGAATCATTTCTAGACTTTTACACACGATCCTTGTGAGGAGATGTACAATACTGAAGCATATCAAATGTTCGCGCACCTGTTCGCCATACCTGTGAGTTACGACGTAGCTCCTTTCAGATAAATTGTGAACAGATTCATCAGAATGACAGGTGCGACACCTACAGGTATTCCACAGGTAACTAAACCTGTCCAGGTAGAATTGATAAGGTGTAAAAATGTTTGGGATCTTAGTAAAAGTCTGTGATAATTTTTCTCAATCTTAATTATTCCGAGTAGAAAGGTTTATTCAAATACACGTAATACGTTTTGCGCACACCTTCTTGCTCATTGCTTGGATCTTTAAGGAAACGTCTAGGATTATTTTCTATCTTTAAGATTTCGGATGTAAAGGTTTTCTAATGAAAACACAAGGTTTTTTTACCTTTATGCTTCTACATGCAAATGAAATCTTGAAATAACGTGACCTTTGTAAATTGTTTAGATTTTGAAAATGATACATTTGCTATTTCATAATTTCGAGCCACTCTATTTTTTATCAATGATAATGTAAATAACACATATTTGTTAATCGTTTGGATCTTAGTATGAGGATTATGATAAGTCTATTCAGAAATATGTCAGATATGGAAAATAATTGCTTAAAACTTATATTTTTTTAAATACAGTTCCTCTTGGAGATAAAGGTTCCCACAAACATAAATATCTCACTCAGGCAAATGTCAAAATCACAATATTCTAAATTGTTTGTGTCTTCCATTGCATGATTCCTCAAACTCACGGATTTAAGAAATAATTGTTGTCACTTTTTACCTTATAAAATGCAAAGAAAAACACAATTTAGAATAAAAATTGCTGGGAACAGATCTGTTATTAGTTATCTGAAAAGTTTTAAGCACACTTATCTTGATAAAAATAAAACGTAAAATTAATTTTACCTTTAACAATTCGAACTTTAAAGAGAAACCTGCGAAGTAAATTGCAAGTTATACAGGTTAGTTTCTCAATCTTCTCGCCGCGGGAAGGTTTCTCAAATGATTTGCTCGCTGTGATTTTTTGGAATCTCCGCTTAGAATTTTTTTTCCTTTGATTATAAACGTTTCTGTGAATAGAACATTATTTTCTTTACATACCTCTGCTATACATTTTACATTTTTTGAGATCTTGGTGAGGCATTGCATGCATAGGGCAAAGCGTGCACCTCAGCATCAGTTATTATTGCGAAGGAATCTTTCCCTTCAGGTCTGTTTTTAATCAGAGTATTCTTCCTTAGAAAATAAGCAAAACAACAGCAAGATGTTTTCCCGGTTTAGAATTACCTCCCTTAGCAATATGTTCATCTTTTATTTTGATACTGTGAATTTCAGCACAATTTTTGGAAATAATATTAGAAAAGTGTAGGATTAGATATGTAATAGAAAACGACTCGAACAAATATTTCATAATGAGTTGCCAATTGTAATAAGTTGGCGGGAGTTTTTACATTAATATGTAGCACTGCTGGGATATATACACATTTGTTTTATTCCAAATTGATGCAAAGTCAATTCTATCGATTTAGAATTATTCTGATGTCTTTATTGTTTGTAAACATTATCAAATCCACATGTATTACAATGGGTGTATGATAACAAATACAGGTGTTACTTGTAAAAAGAATACACCATAATTAAGACCAGCTGATTAGCTTATATAAAATGTATTCTTAACGCGTAACTCGCCAATAAATAGAGTCAAACACTTCGAGATAAGTTTAAATCTCAAGCTTAAGTAGTTTGTGGTTTATCCAATTTGTCCGACAGAGCGCCGTATATCAACAAACATGCTTTAGGCTCGACATAAGGAGATATCATCTCGAAGACCACCTGTATCTGTCTGTGTTGTACCTTGTATACAATTAAGTTACACCTGTCTGAGTATATATATAATTAAACCTCATCTGCTCCTGTGTGTATGTATCGATATGCTGTTAGAAGATCGATAGGGAACCCTCCCGCGGGCTAACAACCGCCCGCCATTGTTATTTATCTCAAATTCACGCCTATCGCGAGACTTCATTTTCTGCTGAATTACACTTCCGCCTTGGGCACATGCGATCCACGTGTGGCAACCGACTTTTCTTTCCCGCAGGAAAGATTCAACCAGATTTGATTTTTTATCCGTGTAGGGATCATAAATCACAAATAAATTAGTTAGTGTTTCGGTCTGTGATATGGTTACACCTATTTTAGTGGGGAACGCCCCGTTCCCCGAGGGTAGTACACTTCAAACAAAACAGATACTATATTTGCATTTTAATCAATATCAGATACAGAAATACTAAATTGAAAAATAGAAATGTACGGAATAAGTAACGACAAGGATTTTTATAGGACAAAGATTTTCTTACGGGTGAACTAAATGTCCCCGAAAATGATATATTTAAATGTATGTACCGATTTATTTCTCTGAATTTAATCTCTTCACTAAATATTTCTCTCTCAACATCAAAAGAGAAACCGATAAGAAAACATACCCAGCCTGATAAAGAAAACACATCAGGGAGAGTGACGTCTTGTTCTTTCGTTGTGTCCTGCACTTAATGGCTCTTTACAAATCTAAATAATTTATGCCCTAGAAACAGTTGTAGCTAACACTTTTGACTTAAAGACCCCTTTTATAAATCATTAGCATTTTTGGGAATCATCTTTCTTAACACATTATATCTTCTTTCTGCAGAAATTTATTACAGTCGTAACTAAAACTAGCGTAATTGCTGACAACGATGACCATTTTTGCTTTTCCGGAATGATCGTATCAATGACTATATGTTGGCTCTGGGATTTATCATCGCCCTGCGCCGATGAGACCAGCTCGGCTTTGGGCTATCAGTCGCTATTACACTTGACAGTGACTGTAAAAACGGATGGTGTTAAACGTGCTGAGATGTCAAAGGTCAAATACAACCGATATAATTTAATTCCTAATCAGACGTCGACGAAAATTGTCCCGATAAGAACTCTCTTGTTCCGGAGTTAAATTCTGATACTCGCAGGGATCACATTTCCCGCGGTAAGTGCCCGATTGCACCCGAAGCTGATAAGCTGTCAGGATCTCGCTGATGGTTGTTCTCGATTATGGCCGGTTAAGTCGAACACGTCCTCATACATTACACCAAAGTAAAACAGGCCGTGTAACGGTATCATTAACAAAAAGTTTTAAAAAATATTTATTTCCTTCATTATATAAAAAAAAATTGGATACATAAATTTGTCTACATGAAATTCCATTTGGAAATTTCTTCGATGGGAAACTTTAATAAACCTATATTTACATAGAAAATATGGGACTATAATAAAAAATAAATACAGACCATTGTAATTATACTCATTAGACAAAATATAAACATAAATAAAAAATAGATAGATATGAAATGTGAAAAATAGGATTTAAAAAAATTTATACATAGATTCTTGATTTAATTTATCAATATGAATTAGTTAATATTAGGGTATATTTCAAATTGTGTTTATGAGTTTTTATTTCAATACATCACAAAAAATGATTTTGTTTGTAAGTATTTATGTCATTTTGTACAAATTTCCGACTCATTTCTGCAGTTCATGCTGATTTTTACAAAAACGATTTTCCGTTTTAATTATGAGCATAAATAAAGTGAATGATTTGAAAATGAGTTATGAATATTAAATTAAATATTTTTTTCTCGTTATTAAGTCGTTTCTCTGTTTAATTTCCATAATAATGAATTAGACACGACACTGCTATGCTACACGTTTATGGACATGACTAAGAACCTCTGACAATAGTTTCCTTCTACAATAAAAAGGCAGAACTAATGCCAATAAACCCACCGATACGACCGCAATATGGTTTCCCCAGTCAGAACACAACGCCTGTCACTGGAATATCAAATATGTTTCTTAATTCATATGAAATTGAATTATCATAAAAAGTCCTCAAGGATTAAGGTGTAAAAATGAAAGGATCCTTTTTGAAAAACCGATAAATTTTCTCTTTACCACTGGCTTTGTAAACACTAGCAGGGCCATGTTTCACAGTTCGTGAGCAACAAAGAGGGTCCTTTCTGTAGCGATCGGAGCCCATAAGGGGTGCCTAGGTACAATATACTCCAAAGGAGCTGAAAAAATGTTCAGGGACAAAATTTATTGAGTTTTGTTCACTGTTTGACAATAAAACGCCACGGCAGGTCTGTATGGTAGACAGTGGTTGCTTATAGGTTTTCTTCGGCACAGCAAGGTGCCCGATCTACGCCAAGATAGGTTAAAGGTCAAGCCTTATATAGACCGGTATTGCGGTTATAACGCTACTTCCCATTGACGTCCACTTGGAGATTTTCTCGTTGACTTGCACAAATTTTGTTTTCTGTTGAGAACGGGATGAAAGGGGTGTCTTCCTCATTGAAACGTCTTTCTCAATATTTCTTTAACACCCTCCAAGGATAGAGTAATTATCTTTTGATGTGGCGGTGAATCCGATTAAACTCGTCCAAATCTTGTTTCATACTGCAGTGCCGAACATTTCATACAGATACACAGGTCAACAGTCTTTCATTGAGAAATGCTGTGTAATTTACATGAGGACACAATACTACCCGGCCCGGTCCCGGTCTTACAACCATTCCCGATACAGTAAGGAGGTCCCACTCACTCGTAAACTGTCGGGCCGTGTTAACGTTAGGTATGTCCCGGGTTAGCGGATTCCATATCGACATCATTTGTGGTCATTTATTTTAGACTATTTATGTAGATTGTGTATCGGATCACATGTTCTTTACTTTTGATTTGGGGGATTTTATTTAACTGACCAGTGGTCATCAATTGCATCCAGACACTTTTCTTCGTAAAATCTTTGTGTATGTAATATCAACACCAAGTCCTGTGATTATATACCTGTATTGTAGCTATGAATTATACGTTCTCTGTTTCTTACGTTTATTTTTTTAAAGATCTATATAACATAAAATATGGATCACGTGATATGTTTATGGAGATCTGTCAATTAGTTTATATAGGCCTCGCTGTATGCAATTACAGCAGTCAGACACTCTTGTGCTGTATTAGTAACAACCGATACCATTTTCATCAATATTACTTAAACATGAATGATACTTTCTAAGATTTTGATGTTCTGGTTTTTATCAAACGTACATGTTTCTTAATATCAGATTGAGTCTTGATCAGTTGTAGTCATAATGGTCCTGTTGTTTGAATTTGTCAAGAACAAAGTGTTTTAATCTTCTGTTTTAAAGTTTCATGGGTTTCAAATGTCTATACTTCATTTATCTAAATATTCAAATATTTAAATGTTAATTTCCTTAATTATTGCCTTTTTAAAAAGTGTATCTGGAAACCGTATCTTATTAAACCGATCAATATACATGAAAAAACTCAGTTAAATCCCCGGGGATTTCTCCATATTAAATAGCAACAATTTAAAGCACACAATACGTTTCCCGCACTTTATTCGGTCTGAATTATTGTACCAAGAACTATCACTTCATTTTGGAGAGAGAACGTGTTTGAGGGAGAGTGTTTGAGGGAGAGTAGTTGAGGGAGGAAAAGCGTGTGTTTCTCTGCATTGTTCGGTACATAGAAAAGGTAAACACGGTTTCATAATCCAAGTGAAACCTTGCAATGTAGAAATGAAAGCATCAAGACGAATCCGAATAAGAGAGGCGTTAGAGGGCGTGGTCTAGGTATTAGGGGCGTGGCCTTAGGTGTGAGTGGGCGTGGTCGGAACATATACCAGAAGAGTGGACTAATTAACGTCACACTATTACGTATCTTTTCAAAAATATTGATATCTAAACAAGCTAAATAATACCCATTGTCAACTGAAAATCTAGCTCAACTTGATATGTGAGTAGTTACATTTGTTTGATATTATGTAAGCTAGTTTTACTTGCGGAACATCAGACAAGTAGGACGTGTTTGATTTTTCTCTCTGATACGGGAGACTTGCTGAATGCGAAAAACTTCCCTATATAGGATCTTAAAAACGAATGTCTATTTCTTATGAGATTTATTAGCGAAGGACTGAAGATAAAAAAAGGAGAACTTCAGACAAATTTCATAAAATCTCACATGAAATGGAAACGAATTCAAGATGCTGTTTTTTTTATTGATTAACATTAAAAAATGTCAGTATATTATATATTTATCTTCTCTTGTTGTAGGATTCGTACCACATAGGTGGCGCCCCACTTGCGATGTTGGCAGCCCAATGCAGTAAACTGACGGACAGATGCCCCTCCCCTCTCACGGAATCTTATATCGCTAAGGGTTTCCACCCTTGGAAACGGCAACTCACAGCTGTCACTGCACCGGACGCTGTCGCTCTATCTTCACAGCGTCTGTCCGGACTCAATGGGACGATGTCCTTTCCGTCCGCGGGTCTTTCATATGGACGCACTGGCGGGATTGCGTCATATCCCACTACGTCATCATCGGACTGGCTTCACCCCTCACAGTATAACAACGATACTCCCTCCCCAACCTACCCGTCAAAGGTGCATCATTCGGATTGTATGAGTGCGTCTGTGTTGGGAAATGTATACTCTCGTTTACCTCATGTTAACAGTCACGCGGCGTACGAGTCTTGGTCGCTGAATATGAACATCACACACACAAGCCTTAAGGGCGATTCAGCACAGAGCTCTAATCCAACCTCGCCATGGTGGGATGTTCATTCTTCACCTAGTAATTGGTACTCGGAGTATCCTGGAGCCTCGTCTTCGTTGCCACCTCAGATTTCTTCCGGATATAGTTCTCCGGAATACCCTCTCACACATGGACTCGGATCACCCTCGGGTTCATACATAGGAGGAAATCAACAACTCTTGCAGGACACATATAAATCTATGTTATCCAGTCAAACAGACATTGGTGCCTCGTCTGGAAACCCTTTTCTTTCTCGCCCAGTTTTGTCGAATGTGCCTCAAACGAAAGCCCAGAGACGCTTGAGCGGGAGGGCAACATGTGATTGCCCTAACTGCCAAGAGGCCGAGAGACTAGGACCAGCTGGTGCACATATAAGGAAGAAAAACGTTCACTCGTGTCATATTCCCGGATGTGGAAAAGTGTACGGGAAAACGTCACATTTGAAAGCGCATTTGCGATGGCATACAGGAGAAAGACCTTTTGTATGTAATTGGTTATTTTGTGGAAAACGTTTCACACGATCCGATGAACTTCAACGTCATTTGCGCACGCACACAGGAGAAAAACGATTTGCTTGTCCAATCTGTAATAAACGATTCATGCGCAGTGACCACTTGAGCAAACACACCAAGACGCATAGTTGTACGGACGCAAAGAAAGACACCGGAAATGACTCCGGAAGTGACAAAGTGAACTCTCCTGCCGAATGTAAATCTCGTGGTTGTTCAGAAGGCTGAAGAACAAAAACATACAGAGTGACCTCCCGTTTATTTGATATTGTGTAAATGACCCCATGGAAATGTTCTAGAAACTATGGCATTTGAGATTGTTTTATAGCGGATTGAAAGTTATATTTGCATGCGAGTATGTCAGTCGGTGTGAGGATATGAATATTTAAATATATAATTTGGTGCACCCGTGTTTGCATGAAAAGTAATGTATTTTTAAAGATTATCTTTATTCTAATTAATAAAATATGAAAATGGACATCTGTATATTGTGTCAGTCTATCAATCTTCTATAAAAACAAAGGTCGACAATTATTACACACAAAAACATCATTGGAACTACAAAAATATCATTTTAATCATCACAAAATTACTATGTAGGACCCACTATTTTTGCAATTTCTTCTAATGGGTACTGGACTCATCCTGATGCTGTCAGTGCAGTTTCTGTTCATCGATTTCAAGCACATTTTCTTTCTTTTTCTTTTAGCTTAGTTTAAACATTTTATTTGCAGTATTCGAATTACCAGAATGGATTGGATATAAGTTTTACAATCTTAAACATTTCCCTACTTGTAATACTTTTATACTAGATATTTAGGACCACACAATAGCTACAACTACTTGCTTTTTAAAATTATGAAAATTGATTTGGGAATTTGGGAAAGAAGGAAGGAAGAAATGAAGGAAGGGAGGAAGAAGAACGACTCGATATACATCAAAATTAAAATTGGTATACATATTTTATGAATCACTTATATTGAAAACACACACGTACTAGGCTCGACACAGCAATTGCTTTGACCATTATTTTTTTCTCATTCTTTATTTCAATATAATATTATGATCGTGTCTAAAAAATACTTTGTTATTTATAATATTAATACATGGTATGGTTATGGTAGGGAGTTCCGGCTATCTGTGCTGTTTTTCAAACAAAAAAGAGTTTCAGTTTGCAAGGATTGATTTTTGACTTGAAGTTGCTCAATTCTTTACTATAACAACGAGTTTTATACGAAAGACATAATTTTATAATTTCCCTTTTCACAAAAAAAAATAAAAAAAAAATCTCCGCCACAAGAATACGATCCCTGTACCTTTTGATTATAAAGAAAGCTATTATCAATTGCTCTTACGGTCGCAAGATAATTGGGAATAAAATCAAAATATTCAGACCCCCTAATTGATTGATTTAAACATATTTTATTGCCATAAGGTGCAATGGAATTGGGCACAAGTTATACAACTTATATAAAGCCCGTTCCCAAGTAATAAAACATTTAAATTACACAGTCAAGATGGCATTTACAGTTATTTACAATACATATAATATAAAATTGTATTTGAGAATTTGAGAGAGAGAGAGAGAGAGAGAGAGAGAGAGAGGGGTATATTTTGTATTTGTACTCAGTAAAATTTTCATTCACCTAACCCTCCGAAGCTCCACAACTTATAACTATCGTTAGTGCAAACTTGATTTTTTGTCAACATTTTGTAGCAATACAAATAATATACATAATACAAGGATTCGAAAACATGTAAAGGGTACTTATATAAACTCGCCCCCTTACATTCATCAAGCAGCGATAGGACGGCGTTGACTGTTGGTGCATAAATACTTTAAAGTAAATGAGGGGGAGGAGTGCAAGGGGGTTAGATATGGTGGCTGGTTACGGCCTTCTCGTGTTGTGTTGTCGTCTTGTCGCTTTGTCGCGGTCACAAGCTGCGACAACCCGAGATTTAATAAATAAAATGTTGTCTTGTTGCGTTTTCAAACCGCGACAACACGACAAGGCGACAACACGACAACACGACAACACGCCAACACCACATTTTGAACACGCTAATTAGCACAAGACGACAACACGAGATGGCCGTAATCAGCCACCATAGTTAGAAGAGGTGAACTGTATTTGTATGAATATATAGGAAATAACACAAACGTTACAGGAATATATTTTATTTTTCAAATCCTGTATAATGTTTACAGTAGAAAAGTTATGAGACTTTCTACCTGAAAGTGTTTGAAATATATATCCGAATTTGTTTGCTAATATAAACGAATTATTTTACTAAAAGTGGAAATAAGACCTCGCCTAACTGCCCTCTACCCTAAATTTATTTTAACATTGTAAGCCATGAATTTTGCCCCAAACGTTTGAAGTTGGTAAGTGCTGGTAAAATGGGGGAAATATCTCGGAATAAAAACGTGACTGATATTCTATGCTGTTTGATGTTATTTATGCGTGGACTATAAACCTAATGCGTTCGCTAACACGTTCTATCTGCTACGGAGATTAGAAAATATAAACCATACTTACAAAAGTTGTATTTCTTAATACGAGAGGAAAACGTGTAAAGATATGTTTCTTAACGAATTTCAGATGTGATACATTTCGTATGTGAACAATTATTTTATAAAACATGTTCTATACCATTAGACATCAATGATTAAAATATTATGGATAGAAGTGTTTTATTTACTTACATCAAAGTCACATCACTGGGTACCTAATATAATGACATGCAATGAAAACGGTTTCAGTAGCCTGATTCACTCTATAACGTAATTTGCAATGTTTTACGGTAAAAGCGGTACATCGATACGATTATTAGGACGATTTGACTCCCTCCTGAAACAGATCATAAGCCATCAAAATATTAACATCGACACAATCTTTCAATCTGTCTAATTTAATTTGATTTCTCGAAATTTGAGATTACTAAAGAAAGAACCCAATAAATTTCTTCGTGTTTTTCCGAGGATAAATATGTATTGATTGTGAACTTTGGTTGATTATGAGATTGAAAACCAAAATAGTTGAAGAGAATCTCAAAGCATAAGAAAATGGCATGAAAAAAAGAATTCAAAAAGCTGTTTAGTAAAAAGTAAGCAACAGGTCAGCGTAATCCTTTTTGTGAACCTAGATCTTCATTTTGAGTAAAAAATGTCCTTTCTTTATTTAATTTCCAAAAGCTGAAATAAAAAAGAATTTGTCGGCTATTTTATAAAATCTCAACTTCTCCCATGAAACGTTTACTCGAACAGATCATCGATTCGCCTCCGTTTATATTTTTAAATCCATGTTGATTTCCCTTTTGTTTTGGTGTATCCACAATTCATGTAGTTGTTTTCTTATATCGAATTCGAGTTAAAAAAGTTGTCTTTGTGTTGACGCTCAGGTACACATTTTTTTACATTTTAATTTAGTACTTATATTAATTCGTCTCCTTATTAATAAACCTGGCAGTAGGACGGCACTGTTACATATATAACGTTTTAGATTTGATGAAAAACGTTTCGATTAGACCGCTTATAATGCAGGGTACACTCAAATACTGTTTTTAAACAATATATATTGATATCTCAAAATGACCAGTTACTTTATATTATACAAATGACAAAGAAAAATTAAACTGCCAACATATTACGGATACCGCACGTGTAAACAATTTGGGCTTCAAACACAGAATATAAGTTACGCGAGAGGAAGCAAAAGAGAAAACTATAAAATCAACACCCGTATACGAGGTCTATGTTTGATTGGAATCCAGTTGTCGCACGGTTTCCCTCCGCATTAATGCGAAATCATTAAAAATAATCACTAAATCGAGAGGCCAGCCAAGATGTTAAAGTACATTTATATTTATGAAACTGCTAACCTCTATTCACAAACTAACGGCTATGTAGAGTTCAACGTTTCAATGGACTATTGTTGCATGTAACATATGCAGCGGCCATCTTGACGTAAAGTGCATTATAAGAAATAAATCGGTAACCGGACCCACTCGTGCGTACTTTTCAATCGTTTTTATGACATTGTTGATGATGTGTTTGTAACACAGCTCCTTAACATCAGTAAAACGCCAGAAATACTGAATGCTACAGTACAAATGTGTGAGTGTTAGCTGTTCATTATTTTTGTGGTAGAAAATGACTTTCCCCCATCTGCTATCGGCCCCCTGCTTGCTGTAAAATGTCGCTCTCTTTGCGTCGAAGTGGTGTCCCGGAGTTATATGTAGCGATGTTTAGGGCATTTATGTCGCAACAATGTGAATTTCACGCGAAATCCAGCTCCGAAACATCTTCTTAATTTATTTCTGTGAAGAAACTTGTGAAAAATCCACAGGTTTATTACGGGTTGTAATCTCCGTTTATAATGAGAGCATCTTAAGGCTAATGGTTTCAAGATTAGAATTAAAAATATTTAATTTCCAAAGAAGCTAAAAAGCAAATATTAAATTCCGCACACGAATATAAAAAAGTTGTAACATTTAATTGCCTTTTGAATGCCGGATAAAATATTTCAATCTTACTCTGTAATCTAAAAATTGATTGACTGTTCAAAACATTATATTTTAATTTGCATAGCTACATATGGATCCCATTAAGTAGCAGTGTCGTGTAAATTTTACAAAATTGCTCATTTTAACGTCATCCCAACCGTTCTCCCTAACAATTAATTTGATCCGGATTCGGAGAATTTGGTTCTGTGATTTAGTGACGACTCTTTGTCATATCTCATTAGCAGGGACGCTTGTTTGCCAGTAAATTTCCCTCCGTTTAAATCTCATTATCGCCCATACCTTCCCATAGGAGTATTAACGTCATAGGTTTTCGATGAATAGAACAAATTTCTGATAACCGCGCCTGTCGCTATTTTTGATCCGTTAGGGTGGTTGTGATGTTCGCAGCGTGAATGATAATTTTAATGAATTGAAGTGGATGTTTATTAATCTTGTAATAGCGGAGATTTAACAGCGACAAAACAAAGGCGACACGCGGCAGTACTAGCAACAGTAAACCAGGCTAAACAAATCGATAAATGAAATCATTAACAGACATACCCTGGTGCGTTGAATGATTAAATAGTGGTCTGCGATCACCACCCAGAGAGTTTTCACTATATGCGCATCGTTTGATTTTTGTCTGATAATACTTTAAGGAGCGCAACGAGTTGTATAGTGAAAATGGTTCACGATCGTTCAAATAGATACTGTTTGCTCTATTCAGTAAAGGTAGCTGAATGTATGTAACTTTGACCATAGTGATATACAATTCCTATTATCCACCGTTTATGCCATTATATGTTTCCTCTTTTTCATAATGTAAAGTATTTCTGTGTTATTCTGAAGACAACATTAAGTATGATTGCTTTAACTACTGTGAGTGACGTAATAGAGATCTTTTTACAAGCTGTTTTTAAGAAAAACCTAGTTCTGTAAGTGTGACATTAAATTTGCCGTCTAGAATCAGTAGAATGAAAAAAAAGTTATTGTCATGATACTGTTAGGGAGGTGTTAACGTAAATATAATTTCAATACATTTTCCACATCAAATTTTTTAATTTACAGAATTTTTTTAAATGTATTTCTCAAACAAAACCGCTATAGGTTTCCTCACTCCCGACTCATGGGATAAAACTTCTGGGAGTTAGTAAACATTTTTGGTCAACCACTAGTGGGTAACACCCTGGACGTGATTTCATCGATCAACCATCTAATTAATTGTCAAAGTAACAATGCTTTACGACGTCATCGTCCATTGTGACGTCATAGTACATGGCAATTGTATTCCCGATCAGAAACAGAAATAATGTATTCCCAAGAGAAACATGGTTTTCTAGATTTAATATATGAACGTTGTGGGAGTAAAAGGTCCCCGGACTTATGATGGTTGGTAATCGTGGTTTATCTAACTCGAGTTAGTTCATTTTCGAATTGTAAAAGACTCCCGGTAAATCTCGTGTATTTATGAAATTTCAAAATTAACTACCTCGACTGAGATATAACATGATAACCAACCATCACTCGTTGGGTAACCTCTATTTAAATCTATAAGATATATCTCGATATACACATGTGCGCTAACATATGTATACATATATCAATATCCGTGGTTGTTTATATTACGGGAATGTAGCCCTGGAGAATTTTAAATGAACTGCATCACATTAAGCTTAATTTGCAGCAACCTCTATTTCCTTCACCAGGCTATACTATTAACAAATACCAAAGCCACACTCAATCCTTATACTTATAAAAACTGTTTATTTTCCTTGATTTTCCTTCTCTGTAAAACCTTATCTTTGTGAATATTTTATGAATCGTGTTTGGGTAAATAAAAAAAAAAATATGGAAGTAACAGCAGTTACCTAATCATCGTTTTGTGGTCTTCACAACGTCACAAAGGAAATGACGTCATAGATTTGAACACGCGATCCGCTTAATTCATCGAATATTGAAGCATATTAAAGTCGGATTCAACAGCTAATGTCAATACGAAAATCTATACAATCAAGAGCAGCAATAAATATAACGTAAATAAATACCAAGATAAGGTTGTCTGCGATATACACCAACCTCGTACAAATACATAATATGTAGATAACGGTGAAAATGTTGTTTTGTGTTTATAACATATATTTTCATTGACAAATAAATGGTATGAACATGTATATGTTCGCTTTATAAAATAAGATACGTTTTAAACCACCAATACGTTCTATGAATAGTACATTTTAATTCTTGGACTATGATATACAAATCTTTTCATAGAGAAACTCATTAACAACAATTTAAACGAGAGATAAAAAAAAGAGTGTCCCCTCACCCCTCAGTGTCCCATCAGTGTCCCCTCAGTGTCTCTTCAGTGTCCCCTCGCCCCTCAGTGTCCCCTCACCCCTCAGTATCCCCTCAACCCTCAATGTCCCCTCAGTGTCCCCTCAGTATCACATCAGTGTCTCCTCAGTGTTCCCTCAATGTCCCCTCAGTGTCCCCTCTGTGTCTCCTCAATGTCCCCTCAGTGTCCCCTCAGTGTCTCCTCAATGTCCCCTCAGTGTCCCCTCAGTGTTCCCTCAGTGTCCCCTTAGTGTCCCCTCAATGTCCCCTCAGTGTCTCCTTAGTGTCCCCTCAGTGTCCCCTCAGTGTCCCATCAGTGTCCCCAGATCGG
>JAUMHH010147245.1:0-20293 GCA_032359455.1 Chlamys rubida
TCCGAGTTTTTCGACTTTTCAGGGTTCGAATTATCAGAGTTTTATTTACTAAGATAAAGAAGAGACTTGGCCGGGACTGGAGAAACACTTCGAGATAAACAGGTTCTTCGAGTTAAAAGAGTTTGAGATAACGAGGTTCGACTGTAGCTTGAATTTTAAGTGAATGTTGTCTGAGTCATAAGTTTTAAACCATTAAAGATATTTTTTATGAAACTTGAACAATACCTGTATCACCCACAGAAAGTGTGCAGTGTACTTTATTTAAGTCACCAGGACATTCACCTCTAGGTAAAAGGTCAAATAATTGAAAGCAGGTATGCATATTGGGTGATAAGTCAAGACATGTTTTTTTGTTCTCTATACAATATATATTTGTTTTTGATTTACAGCTCTTAAACATGTATTTAGGAGTGAGATAATGTTGGTATGCTTGTATGAAATCACTGTAGTGAGTAAATCAAATCTGTTTATATTAGTTATGAACACTAAAGACAAGTTTCACTTTCCAAATGTCAGTGAAATTGTCTTTAATGTACAATATTTGAGATTGATGAATTAAACCAAAAGATAAATACGATGTGTATAATGATAATACTCCCTTATTGCAGGAAATTGAAGCACGCTGTGGAGAAACTGTCTGCAAGATGTTTCCTTCAGACAATAATGTTGATCTGAGTGCAATAGTTCGCAAAGCAAAGAAATCGCGACATGGATCTCGTACGCGTGTGATTGACCAACGACGAAGAGAACCTTTCAGAGGAGGGGGAGGAGCATCAGGACCACGGAGAGGGGACTTCAATAGGTTAGGTTTCTTCACGTTTGGATGGTTGTATTCTTGTGACCCCAGAAGAGGTGTGACCTGAAACTCAGTCTGGGTCAGGGTAATGAACATGTAGTCACCCCACTGGCTACTCACTGCCTCACAACAGGCAGCTCGTTCTGTCACGGGAAATCAAATGGTGTCAAAATCAGTAATGTTAAAAAAAACTTATTCCACATGCCTCTTTACTATTGATAAGGTGAGAAAAAATAACGAGGCCAATAAAATGTTTTTAGTGAACATATCTGTGGTAAGTATATGGTGAAAACAACATTCTTCCTAGAATATGTAATTCACTGACCTGTTTTAAAGACTCTTTCAGGTAAACAAAAATCTAATATTATGGGAATTACCAAACATATGGACATTTCCATCTACTGTGAAGATTCCAAACCGTTAATGCTGATTCAAGGGACTTTTTCATTTTCATTTTCTCTACCATTAAAGAAATGGAAATGGAATACATTTATAAAAAAAATGGACTGATATTTAGGAAGCTTAAACCAGACCAGAGTATCTAATGGACTTAAATAAGTTAAAGTGGAGCAGATTTGCCCATCTTACTATCTGCTCTGGCCACTACCAACCAGTATGCAGTGGATTGATGTAGAAAGCCAACCTATTCTCAACACCTACATTATTGTTGCCATTTCTTTGTGAAAGTAATGGAATCTTTGGCAAGTGTTTTTTCGATAAAATGGACAAATTTTCTCATCTTCCATGGACAATTTTGAAATCTTAATTCTTACACATGACTCGATGCCTTAAAAGCATGCTGGTCTGTTTTTAGCCGTATATTTTTTTTTCTTACGACGGATCCTGCTTCTGCATCCATGAAATGTCTAAACAAGTTAGTCATCCCCTCACCACATACCACTGGTCAGAGCAGCGTTGTATTCAATGCTTTTGAACTGTTTTGTGACTGATGGTGGGGAGGATGCTAACTTGGTGTGTCAACAGTGATGTGTTGTGTCTGAGTGAATGAACATTTCCACACCTACAGTCAGTACTACTATTGTGGGACTTTCATTCTCTCCTGATAATTGTGTGGCACTCAGGGACATAGTAGTTAACCTCTAATGATGTTTATGTATGTGTGGACCCCTGTATATCTAGTGCTGGAATTGGACATTCCGCTATTATACTCCCTGTGGGCACTTTACCTTAGCCTATGTAAAAAGAACAATATTTGTGTGACTTAAACTGATGTTGCGGACTTGTAATCCTGCCGTAGGAGAACATTCACAATTGACGGTATGTCTATAAAACTGATTCATGCATATTTCGACAAAACTTGTGACAAGTTTTCGTTGTCACCTAATATAACAAAATAAGAAAAAATTTGAGAGATATTCACACTTGCAAACCAAATAAAATACAGTTGCTCTAAATTTTGAATGAAAGCTGGTAGGAATAACAAAATTTAAATCGGTGTTTAACACCAGTTGCTAAGTTAAATGTAATGGAGATTTTTTTTTAGATTTTATTTTTCCATATTATTTATGTAAATATTATTTAGGTCCAAGAACACTAAACCAGCTACTGAACATGTTAAATTACATCTGTCAACAATTGTTTACACAATGAAGTTCTAATTATTAACTTTCCCCCATGAAATACGAAGCTCTGTGATTCCATGTGTAAAAATGGAGTGTATCTGTGATTCCATAAGCGATGTACATGTGTAAAACAGGAGTGTACCTTAGGTTCTACTGGTAGAGTAGGCTTGTATCCGAAATTCTATTTGTAGAGCAGGAGTGTATCTGAGATTCTATAATATAAGCCATGTGTAGAATTGGAGTGTACTGACTTTCATACATGCGTGAGGCATATTGAGAATATTCTTGTTTGTACTTTTAAATGATACCCAGTACCCATTGTATAGGGGGAAACATCTGGGTACCAACCTTTAGTTCTTGTCAATGAAAAGAAAAATGTCTGGTATAAGGAAGTTCCTCCAGATCTGGGCAGTGACATATATATTATGATATATAACTATGATTAAGTCTGTAAAAAGGTATTCAGCTGACTATTTGACATGTATTAATATACTGTAGTGTTTCCAACAACTATTTTGCACTTTTTTTATCTTAACTGTGATAATGTCCACATGAGAGTTTTGACAAATTGAGCTTTTAAAGATCTGCTTACCGTGTGATTAATAATGTTTGTCTGTGTGTTTGCCTATATGTGAGAGTTTATGAGTAATACTGGTTTTATATGCCTGTAAATTGTACAAAATTTATCAGATTCTGTCAAAATATATGTATTTATACTTATACAATTTGAAATTTACAACATGTTTCGTATACAATTTGAAATTTACAGCATGCTTCGTTGTTGCACATTGAGTACAACTTAAAAGTAGCTAATTGCAAGGCAATGTGCACTGTGGTTGTTAGAAACAATACAGATTAATAATAATTTTGTACAAGTCAAATGGTTTGTTGGATGCTCTTTACAGACTTTTATGCTACTTACTGAAAAAGGTATTATGATGTTTATTTTAATGTATATTCAGACTGAATTTATGTTTTGGCTCCCAACTACTATGTAACTATTCATCGGTTTTCCATTTAAATATTTTCATGATACAAAACGGTAAATGGAAAATCAATCAATTAATCAGTGTTCTCAATATCTTCCTATTCCAAAACATATTGAAAACACTGATGAACTACCATCTACGTGATGGAGTTTTGACAATATCAGGCAAGTCACTCTGAGAGTTTGATTTGAGACAAAGACCATGAGTGGAAGAAATGGTTAATCAATGGTATATGATTTGTACAGTCTCATTATCTTATTACCACATTATTGACCCCCATATTAGTGTGATATGAGGTTTTGTTTACCTGATAGGGTGATAATGCCAATGGTGGGTAGTCAAAATTTCATCACCAATGTAGGGTCAATAATTGTTAAAAAAAAAAAGTGAATCATCTCAGAACCATAGAACAGTTTTTGATAACTCACACAGTCTCTGATATAAGCATCAAGAAATGTTGAAAGGAAAGTGAACTTTAGAGTAGCATTATATTGCAAAAGCAATGTAACAGTTCTGAGCAGTGTGAGGAAGTTTTTAAGGCCATTAATGAAAATTCCAGTACCTGTAGGACACAATATATACTGAACGTAATGCACTCTTGTATTTAAACAAGTCAAGGTTAGAGGTCATGTTGTGATAACTGTCAAGACATCTATATATATATATATATAATAAAAAAGGATTAAATGTCCATGTGAAGTATAAAGTAAATATAGAAAAAGTAAGATCTAACGACCGACTAAAAACTAAGCTGCTTTCACCCTTCACCGGAAGAGCTCTGTGAAGGGTGAAAGCAGCTTGTTTTCTAGTCGGTCATTAGATCTTATTTTTTCTATATATATATATATTAAACCATAGTTATGTCTCCCCTTTGTGTTGTGTTAGTACTGGTTCCTACAATAATTTGTTGTCTCGGCTATAACTTTTAAACATTAAAAGATGCGTTTTTGAAACTTGCAGTATTCCTGTATCACCCACAGACTATGTGTAGTGCACTGTCTATAGGTCAAGGTCGTAGTGACCTATAGACAGTGCACTAGACATCGTCTGTGGGTGATACAGGAATACTGCAAGTCAAGATCAAAATTCAAATAAGTGCAAACTTCTCGGGAACTTCTTGTTCAGGTCATAACTTTAGATCTGTTAAAAGATATCTTGATTAATCTAGCAATATACCTGCATCACCAATCAATGATGTGCAGAGCACTGTCGTTAGATTGATGTGACCTTGACCTTGGGTCAAACATCAAATAAGTGCAAACTTTTCAGTTGTAACTTTTAAACTGTTTAGGTAATGTGACCTTCTGCCTCATAATTTTTTTATTGCATTAATTCATATTTGCATTTTATAATTTTTTACTTAGAGTCAGTGTTATGATAGATGTAGCATAACTTGCTGTAATGAAGGACTTTGACCCACTTCCAAGGTCACAGTTCACGACTTGTGACCTTGTGAGTTGGTCACGGTATATGTTATATAAAACAAATGTAAGGCATGATATTTTGCCTGAAGTGTGCTGTGTTAAAGTTGGAGATTTATCAGATTTAAAAAGGTTTATTGGCTAGACCCACTCCCAAAGTTATGAGTGTTAAATATTTAAACAAAACCAGGTGATGATAAAAGTCCTTTTTTTACAACACAAGTTTGTAAGCTTACTAAAGTGATATAAACTATTCATGTGTATGAATAGGATTGTTATTTATTGCATGCATGTCTAATTCAGATTAACAATACAATATTCTGTATTGTTTAATACATCTACACACATACATTCTTGTATTACATAACTGGAACTCCTTGGTTCATTGTTATCCATCATCAATGAAATTAATGAAGTGCAACTGATGATGACACACAACCATTTGGTAACATCTTTTTGTCTGCCATTGATGTTTGGCTCAGGTGTTCTGTAAGCTAAATGTACAACAAATTCATTCTACAATAGTCTTTGTTACTTGTATAAGAAATTTATATTTTAAGTATACTTATTCATTCTGTAGAATACTATTTTGTGTAATGTTAATTTTTGTATGCCAGTTGAGAGACGGGGTGTATTATGTTTTCACTGGGAGGGCCCCCAGGTGGGTGGGCGCACAAGATGTCCACTCGATATCTCGAGTAATTTTCACTGGATTAACTTCAAACTTCATGGGAAGGTTAATTACCATGAGTGCTCAGACATGTTTGATAACCACCATTATCTGACTAATTTACTGTGTTATGCCCCTGTACCGTAATCCATTGCTAAAACTGTCAACAGATTAACTTCAAACTTCATTCGAAGGTTAACTACCAAGAACGCTTGGAGAAGTTTGATAATCAACATCATCAGACCATAATTAACTGAGTTATGCCCCTTTATCCAATTGCTGAAACAGTGATTGCTTGATATCTGGAGTTATTTTCAATGGATGAACTTCAAACTTCATGGGAAGGTCAAATACCATAAGAGCTCATACAAGTACTCGTTGATCTACCAGGTTTATTGAAATATTTCTCCTTTAACATCAGTTACTCACATATATTTTTAAATCACCTGCATAATCAAATATTTTTATATCACCTGCATAATCAAAGACACACATAATCAAAAATTTTCACACAAACATAATTACAGGCTTGCATAATCACAGTCATACATTATCACAGACAAACATAATCAAGGGTGAACAAAACACATACAAAATTACAGACGTACTTGCATAATCACAGAGATACATAATCACCTGATTATATAATGGTGTTATAACACTGTATATCAGTCTGAGTATATGATGGTGTTATTACACTGTATATTGGCCCGAGTATATAACGGTGTTATTACACTGTATGTCAGTCTGAGTATATGATGGTGTTAAAACACTATATTGGCCGGAGTATATGATGGTGTTATAACACTTGATAGCTGTCTGAACATATGATGATGTTATTACAGTGTATATTATCCTGAGAATATGATGATGTTATTACAGTGTATATTATATTGCCAAGTATGTCATAATACAGACTGTATCACTTTTGTAAGATAGGCCAGGCATGTAATAAAACTGACTTATCACTATAGTGAGATAGGTCAAGTACATGTAATAAAACTGACTGTATCACTGTAATAAGATTTACCAGGTATGTAATAAAACTGGCTGTGTCATTATAGCCAGCCAGGTATGTAATAAAACAGGCTGTGTCGATATAGTGAGATAGGCCATATATGTAATAACACTGGCTGTATCACTATAGTGAGATAGGCCTTATATGTAATAAAACTGGCTGTATCACTATAGTGAGATGGGCCTTATATGTAATAAAACTGGCTGTGTCACTATAGTGAGATAGGCCAGGAATGTAATAAAACTGGCTGTGTCACTATAGCGTGATAGGCCAGGTATGTAATAAAACTGGCTGTATCACTATAGTGAGATAGGCCAGGTATGTAATAAAACTGGCTGTATCACTATAGTAAGATAGGCCAGGTATGTTATAAAACTTGCTGTATTACTACAGTGAGATAGGCCTTATATGTAATAAAAATGCCTGTGTCACTAGTGAGATCAGATAGGCCTTATTATTATATGTAATAAAACTGTCTGTTTCACTAAAGTGAGATATCAGCCAGGTATGTAATAAAACTGGCTGTATCACTATAGTAAGATAGACCAAGTACATGTACTAAAACTGGCTGTATTACTACAGTGAGATAGGCCTTATATGTAATAAAACTTGCTGTTTCACTATAGTGAGATAGGTCTTATATGTAATAAACCTGCCAGTATTACTGCAGTGAGATAGGCCTTATATGTACTAAAACTGGCTGTATCACTATAGTGAGATAGGTCTTATATTTAATAATACTGGCTGTGTCACTTTAGTGAGATGGGCCTTATATTTAATCAAACTGGCTGTGTTGTGTCACTATAGCGAGATAGGCCAGGTATGTAATAAAACTGGCTGTGTCACTAGTGTGAGATCATCAGATGGGCCAGGTATGTAATTAAACTGGCTGTATTGGTATAGTGAGATAATTATAAGCCAGGTATGTAATAAAACTGGCTGTATCACTATAGTAAGATAGGCCTTATATGTAATAAAACTTGCTGTATCACTATAGTGAGATAGGCCAAGTACATGTAATAAAACTGCCTGTGTCACTACGGTGAGATTGGCAAGGTATGTAATAAAAGTGGTGGTAACACTATTGTAAGATAGGCCAAGTACATGTTATATAACTGCCTGTGTCACTATGGTGAGATTGGCAAGGTATTTAATAAAACTGGCTGTATCACTATAGTGAGATAGGCCTTATATTTAATAAAACTGGCTGTATCACTATAGTGAGATAGGCCATGTATGTTATAAAACTGCCTGTAACACTATAGTAAGATAGGCCTTATATGTATTAATACTGGCTGTATCACTACAGTGAGATAGGCCAGGTATATGTAATAAAACTGGCTGTATCACTATAGTGAGATAGGCCTTATATGTAATAAACCTGGCTGTATCACTATAGTGAGATAGGCCAGGTATGTAACAAAACTGGCTGTATCACTATAGTGAGATAGGCCTTATATGTAATAAAACTGGCTGTATCACTATAGTGAGATAGGCCAGGTATGTAATAAAACTGGCTGTATCACTATAGTGAGATAGGTCTTATATGTATTAATACTGGCCGTATCATTATAGTGAGATAGGCCAGGTATGTAATAAAACTGGATGTATTACTACAGTGAGATAGGCCAAGAAGATGTAATAACACTGGCTGTATCACTATAGTAAGATAGGCCAAGTACATGTAATATAACTGGCTGTGTCACTATGGTGGGATAGGCCAGGTATGTACTAAAACTGACTGTATCACTATAGTGAGATAGGCCAGGTATGTAATAAAACTGGCTGTATCACTATAGTGAGATAGGCCAGGTATGTAATAAAACTGGCTGTGTCATTATAGTGAGACAGGCCAAGTACATGTAATATAACTGTCTGTATCACTATAGTAAAATAGGCCAGGTATGTAATAAAACTGGCTGTGTCATTATAGTGAGATAGGCCAGATTCATGTAATAAAACTGGCTGTGTCACTTTAGTGAGATAGGCCAGATTCATGTAATAAAACTGGCTGTGTCACTAAAGTGAGATTTGCCAGGTAGATAATTATATTGTGTTATTACACTGTAGAGCAGTCTAATGATATATTAGTGTTAATACAATGTAAAGCAGTCTGAGTTCATAGTTTTCATTATACTGTACAGCAGCCTTAGTATGTATATGATGGTGCTTTTTTAAAACAGCATCACAGTCTGAGTATATTTTTCATTGAAGAAAAGAAATCAAATTCTTAGAACATGAATATGTTATTACAATTTGAAGCAGCCTCAGTACTTTAAAATGGAATCACAGAGCTGTCCTATTGAGTGAAAGATTTTACTTACTTTTGTTAATTGCCGTATTATTAAAAGGATGTTTGTAGGTGACAGCTTTCCAAACCACAAAACATACATGTCAGTCATACCACATACATAGTTATCTATCTTAATAACTGTTAAAAGTCAAACAATCTCAAGTTAAAACTATGCATATAGATTTGACTTTAAGAACTTACTTGAAATACTTCATTATAAAATATTGTTATATTACAGTATATAAAAAGTAAAAGAACACTTTTCTGCTACTTGTGAATGTTTCTGTTGAAGGTGTGATTCCCTGCCTAATTTTCTTTTAAAACACTCCAAAATTTCAGAAGACGGCGTTTTCGTGATGACATCTTTGATAGCCCGAGAAGGAAGCGCTTTAGGAGTGACATGGACCGAGACAGTGGTATGCAGATTTAGACTCTAACTTCACATTTAACTTCATCAATGTTTAAAAGTCATTGACCCATATAAAGTTCAAAGGGGACAAATTTGTTAATCACTCAAACACCTGCTTATGAAAAACCAAAAGGCCTTTTGTCATGATATTTGTTACTGGCTTGCTGGAATGGAATGCTGCAAATTTTGCAATAAGAATGACCTTGACACATATTCAGAATCACGGTAGTCACATTTCATCAAACACACAAACCACTTCTTCTGTGGAACTGAAAAATGCATAGCAAAATTATATTTGGCCATTAGCCTGCTGGAGTGGTAGGCTACCAAGATTGCTGTAAGAAATGACCTTGACTCATATTGAAGGTCACAGGGGTCAGATATATTTAAAGGCTATACAGCTTCTGAAATAAACAATCAGCCTAAAAAAATATGCTTGTTGAAATGCTCAAACCAATTCTTTTGATGAGTTTGGCCAAAAGTTTGCTGAATAAGTGTGTTATAAAGTTTGCTGATGGTACTGTCTATATTCAAGGTCAACATTTAATGACCTCGGAATAGCAAGACATATGGTCATATTTCGCTATTTGCTAGCATAGAATGCAATATTCTTTGCATAAATAGTAACAGTGACCTTGACACGAAAGAAAATAAAAGTTACTCAATGTATTCTCATACTTGACCATTGTATAAAAGTTAGGTAAAATTTGTTAAAATATTAGATAACTTTCGAATAATCGAAAGATCTGTGGTCATGATATTCAGCTGGTAGACAGGCTATACAATTGTTAAAATTAATGACATTGGCTTCCTTTCAAGTACACATGGTCAAATATTTTAAAATAACAAGGGACTTTTTTTAACAATCCATATGTTCTAAATTAACAACATTCTTTTAGCTTGTTGGAATAAATTAGTGCTATTAAATGCTAATATACATGTAAATATATAAATCAATGATTTGAATAAAAGACTTTGACCCACTTTGGATCAGGCTCAAATGTGTGAAAAGCTGAAGCAACCTTTTCTTGTGGTCCTCGTAGACTTAAATAGAGTAGGTGTTATTAAATATTGTTATCTGATGTTGCAGGTTTATTCAAGGACCGCAGGATGGACAACAGGTTAGTATTGCATGTCATATATTCCTGCCATTGAAAGTTTTAAGCAACATGCACTAATAGTGCTCATGAAAGAACTTTGTTATGTATCTTCAAAAGAAGACACCATTTCAGTCAAAGTCTGATTAACAAGTCAATCTTATCTTAATTACATGATGTTAATTCTATGTGTGAGAACATTTGTGTATATTATTTCATTGGTGCAGTTTTTGTCTCGCCTAAGGTGTTGCTTTTCCGGCGACAGCGTCAACATTAAGTTTTTGCCTTTAAGTTAGTTTCACTGAAAGTATAAGTGCTAGATCAACCAAACTTGGACCATAGATGCATCTTAGGTAGTACATCTCAATTATAGATTAGATGATTACTAATGATTAGAAAGATATAAGGATTTCAATGTTCAGTATACAAGTTCATGACCAACTACTAAAGCATTCTTTTGTTTTACAGGACTCCACGCTATGCAGGAGTAAGGCGGGACACATTTATAAATGGGGTAGGTTTTGACATATGTTTAAATGTCTATATGTCTAAGTAAGCAATAATCTTTTCCATATTCCATTACATTTTCTGACCTACTTCATGCTAATTACCACTTTCTTGTTTAAAGTTTTAAAGTTTTACATCCACTCACTTATATGTGTGGATTCCTGTTACTTGGTCCATTATCTATATATGTGTAGCTAGTGTAATGAAGGTGCAGAATGTTGTGGAATATGGTGTCTGACTTGAGTAGAATTGTGAACTGATGTTACATTGAAGTCTGTATGCATGTGGTCTATCGTCACCTTTGAGTTTTATTTGTGTCCTGGAAGCTGCTCTCATTTTTGTCCACTCTTGTCTTCTTTAAATTGCCATTACTGTCCAGTTTTTCTTCCATGAGCTCCTCTCATTTCTGTCCATTCTATAACTGTCTTCAAACTTTTATACCATGGTCATGTATGAGAATATCTTGAGTGACTTTATGTTCTACAGTGTCAAGGTCACTGTAACTGTTTATTAAAAATATGTGTCATAGCACTGAAAACTACATTCCTAAACAGATTTTGACAAAACTTCTTTAAATAGTCCAGTTTTAGAATGCCTGCAACACATTTGGAGTGCCGTAATGTTTTGTTAAGGTCACCAGTATTATATTATAGAAAGTTTTTGTCATCTGACTAATGACTTCTTTATTAGCCCACCATCATCATCATCATCAGATGGTGAGCTTTTCAAATCACCTTTTATCTGTGGTTTGTGGGCTCCTATTATCTGTAGATGGAAGCAATGCAGCTTAAATTCTAGACCATTTTTCCTTGGTCGGTGTGGTCGTCGTCACTTGCGTCGTCCGAAAAAAGGTTTCCGTGCAATACCTTGAGTTCCCTTGGGTTGATTGAACTCAAACTTGGTACACATATTGCATACCAATATAGCTCGGATGAGTTCGCATTTCAAAAGTTTACATGCATTTTTGGTGGAGTTATGCCCCCTGCATTGCCAAATAAGGGCATCGTGTAGTAAATGAAGAACTTATTTTGATTTTTAATCAATTCCTTTCAACTTTTGTACGGTAATGCTAGAAGCAATAATGTTCAACATATATTACGGGGTTTTCTGTTGAGTTTCAACTTTCTGCGTTTTGGCATATCACACTTGACATAGCAACGCTGTTGATCCTTTATGTCGTAATTTTTTGTTTGTTTACACAATAACTCAAGCCAAAACACTTTCCTCACTAAAAGCACTGAGCAGGTGACACATCCACTCCTGTGGAATTCTTGTTAATAAAACTTGCTACACATGAACAGGGACTTCAGTTTTACTCTTGCAATTCATATTTCTGTTATTTTCTTAGGAATAAATAGCATCCCTATAGAAATATCATTCTGACATCCTTGTGCTTGAGATTTATTTTGGATTAATTTCTTTAAGAGTTGTGCCCCTTTTTTGATTTTCTTTTTATAAATTTTGTCACAATTATTGCTACTTGCCTTCTTTAATGATATTTCTGAAACTTTGTACATTTGACTAATACCCTAGGTAGATTGGTTGTTAATCCCCCACCAGTTCCGGAAGGGGGGGGGGGGGGGGGGGGGACTATTGAATTGCAATCCGTCCTTCCTTCCGTCCAATAAGTTTGTCTGGGCATATCTTCTATACTATTTCACCTGGAGTAACCAAATTTGGTGTACAAGGACATCTTTGCATGTCGGAGTGCAAGAATTAGGTCACTTTGACCTTTGACCTTTACTTTTAAAAATATTTGTCTGGGGAATATCTTCTATACTTTTTCAACTGGAGTAACCAGATCCGTCGTACAAGGACATCTTTGGATGGCAGAGCGCAAAGTGCAAGATTTAGGTCACTCTGACCTATGACTTGACCTTTACTTTTGTCCGGGTATATCTTCTGTGCTCTTTTACCTGGAGTAACCAGAACTCATTGACATGTAGTCGGTGTTGCTTACAATAGTTAAAGCAAACCTTACCGGAAGGTATGAATGCTGTAAGCCTAAGTTTACATTAACAACAATGTGATTTAATGCCTGTCCTTACTAATTTGTGTAACAGAAGCCTTGACCACATATCTTTAGGTTTTGGATTTATATTTTGGATATATAAAAACAGATTGTGAGTCGAGTCTTACCAGATATATTCTACAGCACCATAACCTTGTCACGCTTGCATGTATGATGGCAAGAATGTTTTGTTTGATTTTTGTATTTTATTAACTTTATTCCTGATCTGCTAACAAGCATTATCACTTGCATCAGGACCCTATAGTGTGTAGGGCTTTGCATGCCTGGTTAAGTTAGCCTTCAGTCTGGGAGAACTGCTGCAATATTGGTTTGTCCGCTACATCGAGATGTTTTGTTTTGCAGTCAAACTCTAGGCCAACTGTGTCATCAGGGCATTACCCAGCCCAGGTAAAGTAACCATCACAGACTGGTCAGTTCAGGCTCTATGCATGCTTCATACCCTCCAGTTGTTTAGCTCAAATTTTTGGTTATTGTTTGAAGAAAGATTAGGGTTTATAGTAGTCAAACATGATTGCATATTAAGTAACACTCTTTCCCATTGTGTTTCTATCTAATGTTCCGTCTTAAAACCTTTCCTTGGGTATTATGAATTTTGTTAGCTTAATTTGCCAAGTGAGCTTTTGTTGTGGTGCAGCATCTGTCAGTTAAACCAAATACTATATAGATGTTCCTGTCTTCGCCTTCTTCAGGCATTGTTTTTAGTTCCCCCTCCGGGGAGCTATAGCTTTGCACTCCATCCACCCGAAATCTGTGCGTCCCAAATGTTTGTACCGGGCATATCTTCTACATTATTTTACCTGGAGTAACCAGATTTTATATGCAATTACATTTTGGGATGGCAGAGTGTCATGTACAGAAAGAAGGTCACTGTGACCTGTGGTTTGACCTTTGACCTCAACCCTTTGAAAAAGTTTGTTGAGGCCTTATCTTCTATACTATTTCAGATGTGGTATGAATTTACGTCTAGAGTTGGCAGATCTAGAGTGTCATGCAAAAAGAAGGTCATTGTGACTGTGACCTATGGCTTGACCTTTGACTTCAACCTTTGAAAAAGATTGTCTTGGGCATATTTTCTATACTATTTTACCTAGAGTAACTAAATCTGGTACAAAGTACATCTTGCTATGGCGGAGTGTAGAGTACAAAAAAATGGTCACTGTGAGCATTGGTTTGACCTTTGATCTCAACCTTTGAGAAAATTTGTCTGGAGCTCGGTAAACAAAGGCACCATGCTCGGAGGGGGCCTATGGATTACCTTGCAATACTTTGCCTTGATTAAATTATTTTGGTCAATAGTAAAAATTTAGGAAGACCACCATGGTCTCAAGCAATGGAATTATTTCAACCCCTTGCCTAGATAACAAAAGAAACAGGTGAAAAACAGAGGTCTTATGGGTCTCTAAGTCTCACATTTAAAAGTTATTGACAATGATCCTGGCATACAGGTATGTGAAGCTTATAAAGTTAGCTTTAGGAGTTGGTAATTTGTGCCTTGATGTAGGTATAGCTATATAAGTTGTTAGATTTTTTGACGGTTTTGGTTACTTGTTTATTGGTGGAGAGAACGCTAGTGGTTTTGGTGTCAGGTTTTGGTGATGGTTTATATGATTTATACATTCTATTCCTCCTGCTACAGTTTATATTTGAATGTTATTCTATTTTGGGGGTTAATTGAGCCAATATTAGTAACATTTCCGTTTCCTGTCTGTTGTCTATTCCCATGTCATCAAAAGTTTAATGAATTATGCACTGATTGATTATGAACCCTTTCATGAACAAATTCATGAAAAGTTCATGAAGAGTCCATAAACATTCAATGGAACTCATAAACTTAATTATTTTGAGATCATGAACTGGAATGTAAGATACGTTGTGTAAGATACACTTTAACATTGTCCTGTAAGATACACTCTTAACATTGTTCTGTAAGATACACTCTAACATTGTTCTGTAAGATACACTCTAACATCGCTCTGTATTAAAGATACACTTTTACATTGTTCTATTAGATATACACTCTAACATTGCTCTGTATTAAAGATACACTTTTACATTGTTCTATTAGATACACTCTAACATCGCTCTGTATTAAAGATACACTTTTACATTGTTCTATTAGATACACTCTAACATCGCTCTGTATTACACTTTTACATTGTTCTGTAAGATACACTCTAACATTGTTCTGTAAGATACACTCTAACATTGTTCTGTAAGATACACTCTAACATTTTCCTGTAAGATACACTTTAACATTGTCCTGTAAGATACACTCTAACATTGTCCTGTAAGATACACTCTAACATTGTTCTGTAAGATAAACTCTAACATTGTTCTGTAAGATACACTCTAACATTGTTCTGTAAGATACACTCTAACATTGCTCTGTATTAAAGATACATTCTAACATTGCTCTGTATTAAAGATACACTCTAACATCGCTCTGTATTAAAGATGCACTTTTACATTGTTCTATTAGATACACTCTAACATTGCTCTGTATTAAAGATACTTTTACAGTGTTCTGTAAGATACACTCTAACATTGTTCTGTAAGATACACTCTAACATCGCTCTGTATTAAAGATGCACTTTTACAGTGTTCTGTAAGATACACTCTAACATTGTTCTGTAAGATACACTCTTACATCACTCTGTATTAAAGATACACTTTTACATTGTTCTATTAGATACACTCTAACATTGCTCTGTATTAAAGATACACTTTTACATTGTTCTGTAAGATACACTCTAACATTGCTCTGTATTAAAGATTCACTCTAACATTGTTCTGTAAGATACACTCTAACATTGCTCTGTATTAAAGATACACTTTTACAGTGTTCTGTAAGAGATGCTTCAGTTGCGTTGTTCTGTAGCTGTATTGGCCAGATGCTAATGTGTTTGTTTCCTTTCCAGTCCTACAATGACTACATCCGTGAGTTTGCACACGCTCGAGCTCCACCTCCACCAATGCATCACCCATATGGCCCACCAGTGAGTTTGAAATAATTATTTGATGTCATGATTTAAAATTTAACCTTGAAAGTTAAGAAATAAAGTATGCAACGTAAGCCTAGTCCATATATGCTATTTTAAGTTTTCAATTATTAGATGTTAAGTAAGATATTTGTGTTTAGCCACCTGGATTTGGACACATGGAACCAATGCCTCCGTATCCAGGCCATTATGAACGACCAAGAGAGTTCATGCCTTCAGGACCAGACTACAACAGCCAGGATGCAGCAGCCTCACGTTCCAGAGTCACAGACAAAAGATCGGTATGCGCTGATTCCATTTTCCAAGAACAAAATAAGAGTAAAATTGAATTTAAACAGAATGAAGTCTGATTTCATGTTCAACCTGTTTAGCCGTAACTCATAGCAGAGTAAATAAGGTAATCCGGTACTAATCGCGGTATAGCAAAGTAACGTAGTCCTAGTATTGTCAACAAGTTACTATTTATATTAAGTAGGATATGAAGCATTTAAAATTCACTACAGTCAGGGGAAGTTGTTGGAATTAGTTTGTTTGTCCAGATGTTATCTCATCACAACAGCTAGGATCAAAATAAGATGATGTCTTCAGACTATGGGGGTCACTGGCTATTTCAAGAGCTTTCTCACTTTAAAGTCATAACCTGGACACTCCACCTGTTTGCATTATTTACTCTCTTTGCCATTATGGCCAAGTCAGATCATCCGTTATCAATCAATTAAGATGCCCTTAAAATGCTACTACATGTAGTCCATAACAGTGTTAGGGATTTTAACTAAATTTGGTCTGAAGCATTGCTAGACAACCAGGCAGTCATATTGGGTTTTAATGGTTAAAGTTTGTTATCGCTCTTTCTCCAGAATTTGACAGGCCTTTCTCAAAGTTTACTCTAGGTTTGATAAAATTGGAGACTTGGCTACTAGCCTGCATGACTTTCGGTTTTTAAGCCTGAAGGACTAAGCTAAGTGAGCTTATAGCTGGTCATGATGTCTGTTTGCTTTCAACAACTTCTTGAAAACCTTTTGGCAGAGGGTCAAGATATTTGTTGGTTCATAGTTTCATGGGATAAAGCTTAACTTTGTTGACATTGAATTGCTTTCAAGGTCACTTGGGCCAAATATGTAGAAAAATATACATAAAAACTGTTTCTGAAAATTGAAAAGTCCCAAAGACATAATATTTGGCCAGTAGCATGCTGGAATGGAGTTCTACAAATTTTGCAAAAGGAAATGTTCTTTACCCATATTCAAGGTCAGAGGGTTCAAATTTGTAAAATAAAAATATAAATAAATAAAAAAGCTCAAAGAACATCTTTTACAGAATCAAAAGGCCTAGAGTAATATTTGGCCAGTAACTAGCTGGCATGGAGTTCTGCAAAATTTGCGAGCATACATGACCTTGATTTTTATTCAAACTTTCAGGGTTCAAATTCAAACAGTAAGGATGAGTAACAACACCATTGTTGTTCATCCTTTCTTTTTGAGTTGACCTGCCACCATGAGAACTATAAATACCATTAGGTATCCACCCCTGGATCACTACCGCCACATTGGCATTGACGCCATTGCAGGAACGTTGGTTGTCTACCCTTGAGGGTCAAATTTGTTTAAACACTCAAATGACTTCTTCTTATTAACCAAAAGGCCTAGAGTTAGTAAATTGCATGGAATACTTTAAAGTTTGAGAACATAAATAACCTTGGCATATATTTTAGTTAGTTTTAGTAAATTTGACCTTAACCTACTTCAATTGTCAGATATGACAAGTTGCAAACAGCATCGAATAACTTATGAGCATTACAGGCCCATGGAGCCTTGTGTTCCAATTATTTCCAATTATTTCCAGTCCTTAGTTATTAAAGAAAGTTAGTTACATTCATTGTTTGTAATAAAATTACATTTAACTGATAAAGAAGTTTATATATATTATTCAAAGGTAAAGAAAGTTGTCAGAAAAATATTTTCCACTGTTAAAGTTTCAAAATCAATTGTAGCACTCCCAGAGATTTTCTATTGTTTTTTTTTTCATTATTTAACAGTATGAAAGGGATGTGGATGATTTCCTACGGCGAACTTCACACCCAAGTCGTAGCAGCCGGGACCGCAGCCGAGACCGGGACCGACATCGCCACCGTGACCGACGGTGATGAACATTGTATCTGATAAGAGGATCTATCACAGCTGGTGTCTAAGACACTTTGATATATTGTGCTGTGTGACTGATCAGGGTTTTGTAACAGTCTGACAGTACAACAGTCTCGGAGGCTTTGTCTAGCAGTACAATACATATGTTGACACTCTACACTGTGGCAACTGACTGATGTGTATTATGTGTAACTGTCTCCAGCAAGCTTTCATTAGACTGGGAACCTTTTCGTAGATTATTGCAGGTACAGCATTAGTCCTCATTAATTTACTAAAATCAATCACATTGTTTTGTAGTTCACCTGAGACAAAGTCAAATAAGAACTATTGCAATCAGCTTAGGTCCTTTGTCATCCATCCATAAATGATACATTACACATTTTTAACTTCATCTCCAAATTAACTGAGCCGATTTCAATAAAAAAATTACAGGAAGCTTCTTTTTCCCAAAGACAAACCAAAATTGTGAAAACGGGGTAATTGGTTACTGCCACAGAAGGGTTAGGGCTTTTGACTCCCCAAAAATTGGTTCTTGGTTTTTAACCTACAAGTCTATTTGAAAACTGTTTTGACTCTCCAAAATTCAGGGGAAATTCTAATTAACTTCTGAAATCCCTTAATGTCAAGAAAATTGGTTAAAATTTAAAAAAAAAAAAAAAAACTTCAGACTAAGATATGTTAGAATCAAATACTTTGTGGAGGGAAGAACGGATATAAGGTGCTTTATCAAAATTATGAATTTCAGTGCCCTAGTCACCAACTTCTTCTAGGGTGATAGGGGCACAGCAGATAGTGCACTCGCCTTCAACAAGACAGCCAAGGTTTGATTCTAAGATTGGATGTGAAAGATATGGGGTCACCTACCCAACCCAGTTTCTTTCTTCATTATAACCCTTTGAATGCTTCTCTATCTAGGCCAACAAGAGTGATAAATTTATATAAGTTGGAAAACCTCGTTTCATAACTGTTATGTGATAAATAAAGTGTATATACATCATCCCCCCCCCCCCTTGCGGAAATTTTAAAATGTCATGGGATGAGGGGAAATAAGCTGAACAATGGTTAACAACTTCCTTAAAGGAAATAAAACTACAGCTGTATTGAAATGTTGTAATGAGATAATAATTATCAACTTTTATAATAGGTGTAATGGATAATGGAGAAGACTTGTATCGGCAATGTATGTTTCTGACCACCAATGTATATGATATATAGTTAGTCAGTCTCATTTTTTTGTCTCCTAATCCATAGTTGTCATATTTACATTACATACAGTTTAAACACAAGTATTGCCTTGTGTACATGATTATTTCCTGGTCATAGCATGACAACAGAAAACAATATTACAACTCAGGTGACTGCTAAAGCCTGTGGGCCTCTTGTTTTCTCTCTCTTAACATATTTGTGTAGCTATATCGCAAGTTGTTTTTCATTGATTTACTATTATCTTTACTACATTGAATTTTATATTTTTTTGTGTGTAGCTATGTGATAAAGTTAATATTCATTGATTCAACATTCTCTTTATTGCATTTTCAATTAACTTACTTGTGCACCATACTCATAATTTCACCCATGATTTTTAAATATAAGAGGTTCATTATTTTGTTTGCATGCTCTGATAGAGCCATTTGCCGTTTTGTGTCGATATCATTTGTACTAAGTATGGTAAACCATTTGTTATGTAGCATAATGAGTATTCTTTTTGTACGGACGCTGGACAGTCCAACATGTTAACTTTTGTGTTTATAGTGGTAATGTTGCGTTTATAGAAGTGTAATGTTGCTAACCGTTCAGTCAGGGGACAAGTATGATTTGAGCATTTGATTAATCAGATTTTGGCAAATGTTACAAAACACTGCAACACGTTTATAAAGAGATAAGAAGTTCAAAAGTTAGCATCTTTAATTAGATACTCTGTATTGTTGTAAAATTGACTACCAGTGATAATTCTGTTGTAATTTGCATGATAAGGTGTATGAAGGTGATGAAGTGAGAAAAGGAAACGGATTTGATAAATATATTGAAAGCACATATTGACTTGTTTTTATTAATGTACCATAAGACCTCTGAAAACATCAGGGAAGTCCTTATTAGCTCTCCATTATTAGCTCACCGTGGCGTCCGTCATCCGTCTGTACATCACCAATTTCTTTAAATGACTTCTTCTTCCTAACCATTGATTGGAATTTAACTAAATTTGACTGGAATCATCCCTAGGATTCAAAATGTACAAATGATTTGGCTGAGGGGCGGTGCCTAATAGGGGCAATTTGGCTATATTGCTACAAACGACTTCTTCTGTAGAACTATGCACTGGATATCAATCATATTTGAT
>JAUMHH010147256.1:0-20313 GCA_032359455.1 Chlamys rubida
CGTACGGTACACGTCTGTTGTTTAGTTGTTTATTGTGATGGTGATTGCTTGCCGTTTATCAGATGTCTGTGTCGTACTGTACACGTCTGTTGTTTAGTTGTTTATTGTGATGGGGAATGCTTGCCGTTTATCAGATGTCTGTGTCGTACGGTACACGTCTGTTGTTTATTGTGATGATGGTTGCTTGCCGTTTATCGGATGTCTGTGTCGTACGGTACACGTCTGTTGTTTAGTTGTTTATTGTTATGGTGATTGCTTGCCGTGTATGAGATGTCTGTGTCGTACGGTACACGTCTGTTGTTTAGTTGTTTATTGAGCCTTTATTATTCATATAGTTTGTGGTTCATTCTTGTACATTTGAACCTTTTGATCAGATACAAAAACATCAGGTTTCTGTTCAGTTTGGTATCATATTAATATTTAAATCTAATATCATTACGAAAAGTGTTTCTAATAGTTTGATAAAAAGTTAGGTGCACAGAATTAGGTGTTTCTGAATATGGTTTTAGAGATTGTATTTCATAATACATTATAGATAAACGATATTATATATTTGATAGATAAAAATCAAATATTTACTCAGTCAGTATACTAAACATGACACAACAACACGCCCTTTCTGTTTTAACACACATATGATACACAGTAAATAACGTATAAGCTATCTACAAATACTGCGTTTAAAATTAATTCCAATAAATTGTCGCCCCTTGTTCTAAACAGAACGTACGACCGACTTTATTTACATACAGCACTGGTGTGCCCGTGTACAGTACAGTACGACGTCGGGTGGAATACACACGCACAGCGGAATCGGTAAACGTCACTCTTAGGATTGTCAGCAAGGTTTCATTTTGTTGGTAATCAGACCTTCACTACGGACGGTCAGCGTACAAACAGAGGAGCAGGATCAGTTTTCTAAACAGTGTTTTTAATTGCAGGATAGGATTTGACCCATAGTGCTTCATCGTTAGACACAGAGGAAATTTATTGAAGCCAGCAGAAGTATTGTATATATTGTGTTGGATTGTCTCCAAGAGCTTACAGGGTAAGTAATACTCATGTGTATTTATACATTTTTTTGAATATCATGTAGCTTAAAGTACTCAGAGCCGAGACCTACACACAGTGTGACTATATTGAAACGTGTCCTTTTTATGAAATTGATGTCAACATGAATTGTGCAAATCACGAACAAAAATATATTGTTCCTTTGTATATTGATGAGCACTTAACGAATCATCTCAAGGTTGTTCCTACTTTATAATAATAAGTCTTTAGGATAACAGCTAGTATCTATTCCGTGTATTTGTACACAAGGTTAGTTTAAAACCCTTCCTACACTATTGCCCAGCAGGTAGGCAGATGAATGCTTTTCAATAACATATATTTACCTGTGTTACCACCAAGCTGTTATATATGTCGAACCACCACGCTCGTGTGTAGGGTTATTTGCATCGATGTTATTTTTATTCAAGCGTTAACTCATAGCATGCAAACGGAATATCCGTGTGTAAAATATTCTATTGAGGTATCGGGGTTGAATTGAATAATGTCAGACAAAACAATTTACAAATTGCGTTGCGTGCTTTATTTTCATCCTTTAAGACTTCACCGATGCTAGTGAGATCAGTGGAGGACAAGCCCTTGTGTACCAAATTCATACCAGTTTAAACACTGAGTTTTATTTTCCTTTGACGTTGTACTTGTTTACATTTAAACTCGTGAACTATTCTCCCCGTGATAAAAATTTAGGGCTGTGAGACCGAATAACAATTTACAATCAATCCGTATCGTTTAAATGTCACACGTACATTCATCAATGCGAGCGTTGCTAAAGTGAAAGTCGATATGGTTATCACGCATGCGCGGTAACTAGGTTGAGTGTTATGTCGGGTGTATGTATGTATACACTTTATAAATACATCTACATGAGAGGGAGCTGTTCTATCCTAGAGAGTTAAGAAAACATACTAAAATCCTATCACACGCCGAAGGGTTGGTCACCCAAGGTTCATGTAAATAGGTAGTTGAAATTAAAAGCTTTGTACTACTGAAAAGTCGTGGACTTTGATAGGATGAATTAAATATCTGTTAATATCCACATTTCCAGCTTTGGGCGATGTGTTGTTCGCCATTAGATTTAAGATTGACATAGTTTGGCCGGATTAAGTTGTCAAAACATGACTTTTAAATAGAGGTCTAATCTGGTTAAGTAACTAGCTGGCTTAATGTAGATGTGTATATATTATCAACGTGAAATTGTGTACAAAGAATTGGAACGGTATGTCGAGGACATGTAATTATTATGGATATTGATATTGATTACGATACGTGCAAGGTGAATGAGAAAAGTCGGAGTTAATTATAGTGGTAGTTTACTTTTTTTTTTACCGAACACACCACATCGGAAATAGTAATCAACACATGGTTCAGTAAGTTTGATAATTAGTTTAAATATAATAATATTCCTGTACAAAACGTGAACCTGTACCTTGACATACATAGCCTGTCGATTCAACGCTAAAGATTTCCCGTGTTTTAGACATGTCCTGGATTGCAAGTTTTTGTGACTATTTTAGTTTGAATACACCATAGACACAGAAAGCCGTAGCCATAACCTGTCCTTTCTCACAGGAATGGCTCACTTACTCAATCATGAATCAGGCGACCTTTATTCACACCGTAGTGTTAAAGAGTTTAGGTACGCCAGTTTCTATTTTTATATACATCATAGCAGATCTATAAATCAGATCGATGTTGAAGGCTTGGTCCTCTAATCCAACAAATACTTTGAACAGTTCGTTAACAAAGTATGAAAGGCGTACACTCTGGCTGTAATCACCTGGTTCTTTTCATCTGCAGATTGCATTGGTGTTGGTTTTCAATTTTATCTTTGATACTAGATTGTAAAGTTTGTGACTGTAGTACAATTAACCATCATACATCAGACACTAGTAGTTGACGTCATGCAACACAGAACATAATGTACTTAAAGGTATTAAGTACAAAACCATTTCGGATATTTTTTCGAACGTTTTGTATTTGAATTACAGTAGCACATGATGTGCTGCCAATGTAAGTTTTATTTGCTATTTTTGGAAGCAAAACCATTTGCTATGAAGTCGACTTCATCATAATTCTTTCATCTATAAATATATGATCGGTCATTGTAAGTGGATGCAAATCCTTGTCAAGTGTTTGTACTAATGATTAGAATAAAGTAAACCAATAAATGGGAGAGTCAACAATCCCATCGTTAGTCTATAGCAACGGCCTTTCTGGTGCTGCTACTCCTTCCACTTGTCAACACCAGATCCAAGTCTCCTGTGTGTAGCAGTAGTTACGAAGGTTCCTCTTTCTTAGCAAATCCACCAAGTTTTCGTCTCAGAAGAAATTTCTCTGTAAGTGTGCTTATATTGTTTTTTAAGTCTTTGATATAACTTTTGATGCGTTGATCTTAACATATTGATAAAACATATATGTAAAAAGACTCTGATTTCTTTGAACTGTTAGCGACTGCGATATCTATATCGGATCGAACGTTGATTCTTTTGCACAAATTCCAAATTTTACTGCTAAAATGTTTATGATGTTAATGTTTTATCGATATTTGAATTTCCAAGGTAACAATGACCTGTATAACCATGTCAATGAGGAACATAGGGTTTAGCTGTCTGGTGCCAATGTTTCTGTTTAGTGACGGAGCCCTATGTTCACGAGTCCACAGTTTTGTTATTTGTGTCTCATTGCTTTTGTGTCCTATTCCACATTGATTTTGAGTTACTGCGTTGATGTCCTGGTAGCTATTACATACTGATATATTCGCTCTCTAATCTAACGAGCCACGGATTAGATTTCATGTTGGCCATAGTATAGACGTATATATATTAACTAATTCTTTAACAATTTTGAATTGAAGTAAGTGACTGTAATCGCAAGCCAATTATGGAGTAATGAGCTAGCATTTCATGTTGAAAAGACCACAAAATTGTAAGAAATAAGTTGAGCAATTTTCCGTATGAAACGGGGAAAGTAAATACCTCCTTTAGAAACGTTCCAGCAAATATGTTTCATGTCCATTTAAACCTTACTCGCAGACCAGGTTATTGTTCATGTAATGTAATTGTAGTAATGACTTATGTAGGGACACTTTTTTGCGGTTGTTTATATATCGCTTAGCAACAGTTAATGTCGTGTTACAAACGTTTAATTGCATTAGGAACTTACGATGGTGTCTACCAAACTCATTACCTGTCACCGGGGTGCTAAGCTGGCAGTAGCAAGACCAAATATAACTTAGTTGTTCTAAAGGTTACAGTGGTGTTTGAATCGAGTGTTGTACATTAGATAAAATTATATACAAAGTCACCTAACTTGTCCGATTGGACTTACCCTGACCGCAGTAGCGTAATTTATACGATGATTGGTATTTAATTAGGCGGGTAGGAGTTCAGCGCCAATACCGGCAATACTAATAATGATTTATGCTCAGGGGTGTAATTGGCTGATGTTATCGCCCGGTATTGTGACAAAGGTTATCGTAGCCACATATCACCCTCGAGCCTTAATGAATGAACAGCCATAAAACGTATGCTTACCTCCGCGTATCTCTGCAATTAAACACTCGCCAACTTTGATGGTGACTTCAGTTTAGGGATTGTTACCTACAAAGCATGTACACCTACCAGCGGTTTATTTTTTTTATTAGAAATCGAACTGTCCGATGTGTTATTTGATAATTTAAGGTAATATAATCATAATTTATTAGTTGAATGGTTGACAATGGCCGACACCATAACAGTCCTTTGACAGTTTGGATTGTATCTTCTATTATGTATTGTACGAGCAATTCTTTCAAAAAACATCTCACTTTGATAAGCTATGTTATATCAATCATGTACAGCCTTTTTAAGTCTTTAAGCTCAATATTATATGTACATTCTTGTATCAATACTGGCCCAATTCCTACTTACAATTGTAACATGAAGGTATTAACTTTTCTTATTTTCGCCGACTTACTCAAACACACTGTATTGGCTTAACATATGTGTTTTGAAGAATTATTAATCTCCCCTGTGTTATGGGGTTTTGAATTGAGCGTACTGTGCACAGTGCTTTGTAAATTGTGTATAAACGTTCCTATATAAAGAGGCGATTACTAGTACATTGTTTTGTAAGGGGATGCCAGAATATTCTCTAGTGATTAATATACCTATTGTGTACGTAGCCGCGCTAAGGTATGTCATAACCAGGTATGCAAATGAATTGTTAATAGGACCGTATTCATTTCCATATATACTTTGCAAGGGACGAGTCTACCTTTTAAATGGTTGTCATTGCTAGGTTTAACTGCTGGCAAGGCCCCATGGGAGAGTTCTCTGAGCTTTGTTAGCACCACATTATAAACTTGTATTTCAGTTTGTTTTGTTGTTAACTACCGTCATCCCTATGTAACCTTCGTTTTAGCTTGAACAAACATTTAGAATGTAAACGGTCAAAATCAAAACCCACAGCTAGTGCATTTGCTTACAATCATGCTCCTACCGCATTTCGCAACAACGCATATAGAGTAGCTTTCAGCAGCTACCACAATGGTTGTGTGTTTACAAAAATATTGATATGGAAGTTAAGTATAGACGTGAGCTCATATGTCAACATATGGAGACGTAGATACTGTTACATGGCAAAACGTTAATAATCTTCGTGAATAACGTGTTTAAATATAACCAGTGTAATGAAGTGATATTACGCTCTCATTTGTGGTCCTCGGTTGGCCCATTTCCCCCTCTATTCTACCAGGGGATTCACGAGCAGTATCACTACTACGATGATACCTATTTGTATTCACCTGCTTCAATTACTGTTTAACTACAACTGGAATTAGATGTTAGTTGTCAAAAGCAATATATATCTCGAACACAATTTAGCAGAACAAATATTTACGTCATTTTAAACAACACTATGCATACATGCGTTTTACCATCAAGATGGTAATATATATATTCCAGTAATGTTTAGGGGAGATTTAGTCAAATTTTAAACGAACTAATTGATGTCATATTGCATAACTTATTACTTTTCAGAAGATAGTAATTTGGTAGATATAGCCAATGCGGTCTCAGATGAGCAGGGCTCTAGGGCCTGACTCTTTGATTCCCCAGTCTGTCGCTGTAATAGGTAGTTGTTTCCCTATGGCACAGCGGCAGTAAGGTTAAAACACCTGTTTGAACTATTGATTACCGTTGTGCATGCTGAGAGATTCGTATATCGATCGTGCCTACGCTGACTTTATTGACCCTGATCCGAGTCAGTAACATATTACTTGTATTTGAAATTGATATTCCTTTGATTTGATGTCAAGTGTTGTAAGTTTGACTTTTAATTGAATTCTTGTAATCTTTGTATTCAATTGTATTAAATGCTTGCTCTGACATTGACTTTACTGGATAGCTGTATTGAGCCCAAGCTTATTATGGCTCTATACCAGTTGACATTTGTAATGCTTCCCGAAAGAAAGGAGCAAGGTGGTGTGTCGCGTACCAGTCTTGAATCCCTACACCAAATGTCAAGTAACATTGAAGTCCAAGGTCAAATTCATTCTCCGGGCCATACTTCCTGACTCTCTGAGCTTCATAAATGATATATAAGTACTATAAGTATGGTGGCAGTCGGTATATCGTGTGCCACTGTACAGTCGGTACATCTAAGGTCAAGGTCACATTGAGGTCAAAGGTTACAAAAACATCATCGTCCAGGCCATAGCTCTTGACTCGCTGTAGATGGCTCAATGGAATTTAATGGACTTCAATAGGACGATATCAGCGATGTGTTGGGTACCAATAATGGATCGGTTTGCCCAAGGTCAAATCACATTGAGGTCAATGTCCGGACCATAGCGGCTGATTATCTGAAAATAAACTAATGGATTTAATGGATATGTATAGGATGGCAAGGTGGTGTGTCGCGTACAGCTATTGGGTCTGTAGGCCAAAGGACAAGGTCACATTGAGGTAACACTCTAATCCAGTCTTGGTGACCTTCCGGGAAGCATTATCCATAAGTTTTTCTGATTTTCTTGTTAGTAATCATTCCTGAGCAAATTTGTTCTCCGATCGGCGTTTTATAACTAACCTTACTGAATAACTGAAGTACCAAATAATTCCATCTACAAAGTTTACAATATAAAGTTCACACATACACATATATATGTATCTTACCTCTCACAATGTGCTCATTTTAGCAAGAATGGTAATCACGAATATATTTTGTCAGACATGGTTTTGTTATACTTATTTTGTTTTAAGAAAACATTAATTATTACATTTCGTTCCTTATGACTTCGTGAAATATGATGTCATGCCATTCAGACTTAATTACTATATGTGTTTTTTATGCGTTGAAGTGTTTTCAAAGAATACAATTTTCACTTCCACACTAGGTATACATAATAATCATTACTGATGGGGTATATGTACCATAAAAAGAAGAAGAAGAATGAAACGGCGTTTGTTCATCAAGTTTTTTTCTGTGTATGTTGTAGCCTTTAAAACTAGGTAAATCTTCTTCAAAGTATATACATTTCATTTCCACACTAGGTGGATCCACACTAGGTAGATCCACACTAGGTAGATCCACTTGATTTTCAAATGAGGTGTTTCTACCTGATTTCCACATCTGTACTTTCACATAATTCCACATAATTAATACAGCCCATGAGCTGTCACCTTTTCCTTAACTGGCTATACCATGTAGATGCGAGCTGCGGATCGAAGAAATGGAGTAATGTCCGATGACAAATTAAAAATAAAGGCGAGCCTGTCATAATTCGATATTGATATTTCTCCACTTCAAGATTTAGCTGGGAAACTTTTAACGGTACATTAACCGTTCATAGCGTTAATTATTTATGTTTATCACGATAAAACAAGTGTCCCGTAAAAATAAATAAAACAAGTACAACAGCAAAAATGCTTGATGGTGAAATACTACATCATATACTGGATATCGATCTTTTAGTGGCGCGTTCTATGGGCACCAAACTCATCCCGTTACTGATGGTGACAACGACAACAGCCTCTCGTCGACTGTGACCGTCATACACTGTACATTATATGAAGTGATATTGGGGTGCGTTACAGACCACTAAATCGCACTAATTATGTTATGTTTTTGCTAGATTTACTAATACACATACGTTAATAAGTAAAAACCATGGGATGACACCAATGTGGATATAACCCCTCTTGGGACAAATCAATAAATGTAGACTATTTAAGACCTACTCGTTGTAATGATGCATTTTATGTGTAACCGCCATGACTACGTTACGGCCAATAACCCACTGGCCGTGTATCGGTCAACACAGGAGCTGACAATCTACATATGTCTACACAGTCCTACATACTAAGCACAATGGCACATTGGCCTTATTTGTAGTTCAAACATACCATGATATATCTATGACGACCTAACAATTATGCAAATATTTTGAATAATGTTACAGGTGATTTGTAAACCATATCGCCTCACCTGGTCACCTGTAACAGGTACTATTAATCACCTACTGGGTCGGTAGTTAGTTTGTGTCGTTATCCTTAAGTTGATACTACTACGTGAGACACTGTGTACACACTACTTAATAGTTATATCAACATTTAACAGTTACATTGTATCTTGTGGAATATTTGGTGAAAGACCCCATAGCTTGCCTGTAATCTGTCCTGAAACTCATATTGCTGCCATTGCCTGTGTAGACTAGACTTGTTGTATTCCATAAATAAGTACAATTACTATGGGACCCTATGTAGAATTTGTGATTTTCTTCCTCCCCTTCTTTAGGACAAAGAAAAGACCAAACATGATCTGCAGCCCTCATTTCTTTCTCTGTTAGACACTTTCCGTGTTCGGTAGTGTATCCTTAAGTACCACTGGTTAACCTGTTGTTGGAACATTATGACGCATTAAGGTAATACCGTGTTAAGGTAACGACCTTTGCGGTGATATGACATTTTAAGTAGCCTGTGAAAGGTGTCATCACCTGTGGACACCCTAAACAATAAAAATGCATAACATAATGTCTACACACAGGGACGAAATCGGACCTTAAAGTTAATACGAGGGGACAACAGCCAACACTGATTAGGCATTAAAAATAAAGGATTTACAATATTAACCCTAACAACGGAGTGATATAATCACCAGAAACATTTAAGGAAACACCTATTTTAAATTTCGTAAGTTGTTACAGAAATAACTGCACCACATGAACATTCTTCCATTTAGGACGCATTATTTGTACTAAAGGCCAAACGATTGAACATTCTTGTAAGGCACCGTGCGGAAGAGTAATTGTTTTTTCAACTACATGTCCGTCATGATGTCTTTTGTAAATTAGAATAACTTATACAAGGATCCAAAGTCAGAAAACCTGTCAATATTTCTACTCTCATAAGGCCTATTTTTTTTTAAAACTATCATTTTATGTAGTCTTTATTACTTCTATACAAGACAACACTTGTCAAATTAAACTTCTGGTAACATTAAAGTAGATGTTTAAAATTTGACTCGTGTTAACATGATTGTAGGCACTCAGTCATGTCCAACAATATGTCCTCGGGTATTTAATTGGTCTAGGCAATTGATTGGCCTCATGTTTACTTCATTTAACTCTGATAAACTCAGTAACAAGTATATACTTCGGGTAGGCAATTGGTCACAGAAAGGAAAACGACAACACATTATGTCGTGAAACCCGCTGACGTTTAGGAAATAAGACAGGGTATCTACCCCGCTCAACTTATATATAATGTTCAACATAAGCTTGTTAAACGTTTGTATTAAGAAACGTTATTTAAATTTTAATATTAATTATATGGTTAAACTCGGCCAGCTTTTTAATCATTTAAACTCAGAGGAAGTGTTTTGTTGTACATTACTTACCTGTAACATCAGACAGGAATAGAGTTTATACTTTATTTGCGTTGTCCACAAAGAATCTAATACATTTATTATGTTGCTCACAAGTTCCCCTACTTTCTGCCAGTCAATGCTTTGTACGATGTTTGACTATATATATTACGTTTGAATACGGACTAGATTTCACCGTACTATGTATCGATTTCTCCCCATTGATGTCCCTGTATTGTTTTCTTCTGATATCATATTTCATTTCAAGAAAAACAAAAATACGTTGAATAATTAACTTTACAGAATTTCATTAACGTAACATGACACCTGTTTATAAACATTCAGTTAGCCCACTATTGTATTAGACTGTTCATCTAAACACACAAACATGGGGGCCTGGTCCACATTCCATAAGCGACCAAAGACTATTGACTTTGTTAATTGGGAAGTATATATAAGAACCGGTTGACCCTGACAACGAAATAACAATACTTATATAGTGGTCCAAGTATTCATATAGTTACGAGAACCAGGTAACCTGATGCCGGTAGGTAACCTTGAGTGCTAGTCATTGTCAGTTTTACTACTATGAGGTAATGACATTTCAGATATTGATGAGATAGTAAAAAATCTTATTAATTAATTCTTACATGGAAACATTTCGTGACATTTAGCTTGAAAATGGAAAGCTTACGTGAAATCACTTCTTTGTGTAATGTTTATATCATAAAATAAATCTGCACTGTTTTTATCAGGTTAAGTTAACATTGTGATTGATGTTAGTTTCTGTTTACCAAACTATTGAAGGATTTATGGATCTGCTATTTAAAACTAAAGAAAGTAAGCTGACGGTTGTTTTTTACCCACTTAAACTTTTGAGTAGCTCAGGGTAAATATGTCTACAGTGATCAAGATAGATATGATTATACCACTCAAACGAAAGCCTCTTCAGGTGTTTGACGTGCCCGTATTTATCTAGTGGCGAGTGTGTAGATCGCTGTTAGCTCTGGCTCAGAGGAGGGTCGATCGGCAAGGAAAACTGTTGTAAGACACTAGGACTTCAAATAGCAACCAACCTAAACCTCGTATGTAATCCATTAACCTTCGGGTCAGCAAATAATCTATTGATTTGTTTTACAATTTTACTGAGTTGTTATAGAGATTGACAAGGTGCCGGGAGGTGGTAGTCTCGTCCATAGACAGTTGCAAGTAGAGAGACATGATCGATGAGAAATAAGGATTAGTTCGGCCTGGATTTCTGTATTGTTACAGTTGTTTTACATTGTACTCTGTTGATATTCTCATATTTTTAAGAATAAAAATTGATTCGATACGGACTAAATTAAATCTTTTCATCTAAATCAAGTTACTCATACTTCTTATAGTTTCGGTTGATATGTGAGTAGCCATATACTTTACATGTTTGTAAGCGACAAAGTTTCTACTTTAAATCATATCAATAATTAGAACACTTTAATACTGACTGGAAACATCGAGTCTTGTCCCAAAGGTTTGCTAGTGTTGTCACAGGTGGGGGTTCATTTTTCAGTAACTATGTATATTTCTATCAGTGTATTGTCACTTCATAAGACAAATAGTGCCTCACAAGAGAGTTTTAGCAGAAACAGATCCACAGGTTAATAATAAGATGTGTTTACTCAACTATTTATTCTTTATGTCCTTGGTAATCCAGTTTATTAGGTACACAAAACTAATTTGTAATGTTTTAAACTCCAGCTTAGTTTCGTCCAATAACACAAAAGCTGAAACATTCTGTCCGTGCTTTTACATAAATATACAAGCATTCGCTATCTAAATTAATTCGGAATCTTGACTTGAGCTCACCTAACACGAAGCGCTTGTGGGCGTTTGCAATGGCGTAGCAGCCCAACGTCAATATGTCCGTTAGACGATTTCTGCTTGAAGCCCATTAGACATTGAGTCTTGATAATAAAACTATACTTTTTAAGGGATGAAGAATTTTCAACTAGGATGCAATAAATTATCTTGATTTTTATTCAAGTACACGTGGATCAAATATGTTAAACACTTTCGACACGGATTTTCAAAGAAAATAATATTGAACACTAGTACTTTCGAGGTTATATCAGTAAAATATTGACAAAACTCTTTTAAAGCTCCATATTTATCATGTAACTGAATTAGATTAGAGGATATACTGCCTGTTCGTCTTTATGACTTGGTGCACTTTTATGGTCACTGGGGTCAAATGTGTAAAAATCTTCAATGGCTTCTTCAAAAGATCAACAATGCCCATGACAATTACATTGGGTTTTCACCTTGTTCAAACAAAGAGCTATCATTTTTATATAAAATAAATTACCTTGACCAGCTTTCAATGTCACAAGAGTCCAATATGTTTTGAATCTTACACGTCTCTAAAAGGTTTGTGAGGCTTCGATATTGATATTTGGCCTGTGGCCAGTTGGGGTAATATGTTATCAAATTTGTTCGAATGAATGATATTGGTCCATGTCAAGGTAAAATGAGTTAAAATATTTAACCAAAGCTCCTAAAGGTGTAGAGTTATATTTAGCCTGTGGTGTAAACTTGCATGCTAACCAGGCTGTTAACGTTAATTAAAGGGAACGTGAGGACGATTTCCACGTTTTTCATACCTCAGTTTTGTAACAGTATGGTGTATTTTGCATGTTCCTTTATTACAGCCGCCTAGTCCAAAATAAGAAAAAATGATTTAATAAGTTCAACCATGTGTTTTTTCAAATGTAATTTTTCAAGATATAGTAAACAAGCCATCTGGTATTTGATTTTTAAAGCACAATTCTTGATTTCCCCATTGCAGCGTTTTGGATCGTTTGTTTTCCCTCCTGCTTATTCTCTTTTTGGCAGTTCCCCTCTCGACAATGCTCTCCGTGTGACCTTAGATGATGCAGGGACATTTAACGTCATACAAACAAGTAGTGATATGAATAACCTCCACCTTATCACAGCTATAGTTACGCGAATCAAGCTTACAGATCACGACTTGAGTTATTCGATTCAAACCTGTACTAAGCTACATATATATTGGATTATATAACCTTTCCTACCTGATGGAATTACATGCAGCACGTGCCTAATCGATATGTCGGCCTTCTGGGAGATTTAACATGCATTTTGTTTTGTAATTTCCCCCATATATAACTACAAACGTCAATATGCGCAAACTGTAGATAGTTCATAGTATGCAGCGAGGCATCGGGTGAATGAAAAACAGATTGGGGTTATATTTTAATCTGAAGGTACAATACAAATATACACCATACTGAATAACATTCAAAGCATTAGTAAATACGGATTGCCTTGCATTAAATTTAGGTCGATTATGATATTGAAGTACAAACTATGTCGAATACAGTAATTATTAAGGGCAAAAGGGTCATGCGTAATGCATATAACAATCGGCTTTAGCGAAAGTCTGAGGGTAAGCTAGCAATGCGTTTCCTTTGATGCTTTGTTAAACAGCGGTTATTTTTTGTTCCTAGATATACCGTTAGTTCATTACGTTTTGCATGTTTGCACGAACCTTACAAAGATTGTATGCCCCATAATATCTTTAATCAATTACCTGTTAATTAAGCTATTTAAAACACATGTGTAGAAAGAAATTATCATTGCCAGTGACACTATTATCCAGTGTTCTAAAACTAAGCACCTGCTACAGTATTATAACGTGCAGTGGCATTTCTTTTCACGGCGATTTTTGTTTTTACACATATATCTATTCCGTCACTAATTAACCTCTCAGATATGTTATGGTTATTACCTAGCTTCCTTGTTCGTTTTGCTGTTACCCAGTATATGTTGCTATTACTCTAGCTATGTCTGTTCAATATAATTGTTTGCTCATCAAGAAATTTTTCGAGCAATGTTTGTTTTTATCTAGTTATCGGTCCACCAATGTGGTCTGCTACTTATTTCACTCTTTGTCACCGATATATTCACTTCTATAAATTTGATAAAACATAAATCTTCACACAGTAACAAACATCAAAAGTAATATTTATCACAGTGTGAAGATATCACTTTTGGTATTAACTTTGCAAAACGGCTGTTTCTATTATCTGCATTCCTCACACTACAGTAACATGTTGTCGTTGAAGATAGTTCAATAATGCAGTAAATACAAAATATTACTGTTTTTCTGTTGAAAAAACCCCCCATTTCACTTGTATAGCAGTACACCGGTATACTTGAGCTTCACTTTCGTGAAAAAAATCTACCATACGAGAAAATTTGATATTCACCGAAAAACCATTAAATAACTTCTATCTATCAAGTTGTGTTGTTCATATCTGTTCAGTACATATATAGTTGTTCGTTTTTACCAACAGTATTGCTGTTCTCAGTCTTATTATAATGTATTTATCGGTCCCGTACTTCTGTTCACATACGTTCTATAATGTTGATTATATTGGTCCTTTAATACTATTTGTATTCCTATGTAATGTTGTTTATATCGGATCGGTAATACTATTTGTATTCCTATGTAATGTTGTTTATATCGGCCCTGTAATACTGTTTGTTTTCCTTAATAATGTTGTTTATATCGGTCTGTCGCGTAGCGTTTTGTGTACATGTTTTGGTTCAGTACAGCTGTTTAAACAGCTAAAGTGACGTTATTTGTGTAGCTTCGCTGGGCTTGATTCTACTGTTTCAGTAAAGATCAGTGATGTTGGTTTTCGTCTAGTTGTGCCGTTTAAATCGTTTTGGTAGTGTTGTTTGTATCGGTACAGCAGTAGTGTTTATACATTTATTGGTACTGAATAGGTCTTTATATCGATACTGTAATGGCGTTTTGATTGGTACAGTAGTGATATTATATGGTGACTGTAGTAGTGTTTTAATAATATCGGTACTGTAATGGCCTGTATCAAGCAGTATCTTTTCTTTTGGTTCAGCAGTTTAAAGGAGTTTGTTTATCTTATTGACGTATTTTGATAGTATATAAGTACAACTTCAGCTACTTATCCGTCGTAACGATCAGATGTATAGGTGCTCTTTTATATAGCATGGGTATTTCAACAGTAGAATAAATATCCTCACATTTCGGTAGACCTAAATACTTTGATTACAAATGTAGCTAATTTGATAATATGACATAAGTTACATTCGAGTGTGTACATGACTGTCTTTAATATAAGGTGTAAAAATGTTACTTGAAATTCAGAAAGGCGTTTTAATGTTCGCTAATAATGCTGTACAGATGACTTTTGATATGCCTTATAGACAAGTGTACATTTGTGATTTTATAGGTAACACCTCTCCATATGAATGCTTTAAACTTGATCTTAACGTTAACTCTACACTCCGTGATAGGATAGTAAGAATACCTTCTCCCTTTGTTCCTCATACAAAGTGAAGGTACTGAGGTAGGTTCTATGTGTAATGAACTAAATATGCTTATGTAACCACATACATTGTAACGTTAAAACGGACATTAATGATATAGAACTTTGTGTGAGTAGTCCTATGTGTATTTCGTCACCAATGAAGTACACATGTGAAGCCTATTCTAAAGCAGTTAATAATTCAATCCCCTGGCCATGAGTAACTTTTGGATATGTTCCATCAACGGTACTTATATACTGAAAGCGAAAACCTCTACCAAAGAAGTCACATAAATATGTCAATGAAAATACACCGTTAGGTTTGAGTTTTTACACAAATCTCTCATCTAAACATTGGATATTTCGTTTAGAACTTACACAACGCGGTGAAAGAGGAAAATCTCGTTATATGCCACATCTATGCTAATGTATTTATACAATGTATTGGAGACACGCTAAACATTCAGGACTATTTCAGGGACACACTCTAAGGCGACACAACAAGGTGGTATACAAAACAATAGTAAAAAAACGTGTCTAGGCGCATCGTATAGAAACTAACATTCCTAAGTGCATTTAAATCTTGATAACAATTATTATGTGTCATTTTCTAACACTAACCCCAAGCATTTAATGTCAAGCTGAGGATACGTCTATGTCTGTGATCCTATGTAAAGCAAGGTAAGCATAAAGTCAATGAAAGTAAATTGTTAAAGGCACGGTCCTAGTTACCGGTGGAGGATACAACGAGTATCACACAACACATGGTGTGTCGCCGTGTATTGAGGCATTTATCACTTTCCTTCCACTTCCACTGTTAGCTTTTAGCTCTAAGGAACCTAAGAGATAGCACCAGAATGAACTGATCGGGTACCGCAATCGATTGACATTCTTACCATTGAGACTGGAATTATTGTTAAGAAACTCCCAGTGTATTCTGTAAGTATTGAAGTGAATTTCTCTTTATTCCGAGACAATTTTACCATAAGGACGGAGTCATGTAATATTGATAAGCCGTGTAGTCGACTGTGAAGCTCTGACTCGATGACAATAAGCGTGGCATTGACAACACCGGTTATGCCTGACGGGTTAGATATCGATAAAATTGCCAAGTTTTATCTGTATGCGTCTATTCCGACACTTTTTGTTTTAGTAGATAACTACACCTCGGCGTTGGTAGGAGTCATATTGTGTATTTATTATTACATACAATGTACTTTGTACCATTCCTTACCACATGGTGTACAGTGGCACCGGCTTTTGGATATTGGCCATTTCAAACATTTTATTTGTTATTTGTAAAGAATATTAACACTATATAGCTAGCACCTGTATATAAATAGTGTAGCTAGTGTTACAAAACATAGCCCCACACAAAACATGGTGTTGGCAGGCTGGTGTAATATTGCCCTGTGTTTGTAAAGCATAGTTCAGTGTGATTTATAATAGCACGAGAACAAATTGAACCAGAACAAAAATGTAAAGATCTGGGAGGTAGTATGACTAGAAATGAATACTGAACAAAATATATATAATTTATAATACAAATACACATTAATATCTTTGTGACACTTCATCTGTTTTGATATTTCTTACTTTTACATAAGAAAATGTTGCTGTAAAACTATATTTGTTCCAGGCAAAATAATATAACACCAAGCTTTTAACATACTTTTCCCACCTTACCTTATACTTAACTTGTGTAATGGCCCCAGCATTCGGTTTATCAGTACTTGTTTAAGATTTGCCAGTATATATATAGACTCAAATATGTTGTTATCAATAGACATGTAAATGGGTAGCAGGAATATTTAGCCACACCAACGATACTGCCAACTGTGTACCATTTTAATCGATCAGATTTATATTCGTATTTACAAGGACATCTAGATAATTACCTGGTTTCTTAATATAGCATTAAAATTTACTGAAGACGCGTTGGAGTTGCAAAACAGCATTGCTGCTCGTATCACATTTACTTTTCGTAACATGTAATTGAACTCTTGGTCAGCATCATGTGTTCTTGTAACTACAGTGTAACAATAACGGTCACTCACCGCTAAATCGCTGTTATAAACGTCATCATATTTGATGCTATTAACGTTTTCTTTCCACAGTAAGAACGTTCTTTATAATAGAGAAACTTAATTAGTTCTTTCTTGTAGAAATTCTTGAATTAAGGATTTCGTTTATGGAACGGGCCTGCCTGCTTAAGGAGTTGACATGCCAATTGACATTATTTGCTAATCCAAAATATCCTAAATATCAGAATTTTGTAGTTTTAAGATTTCTACTGTTGTCATATAAATAATTTGAAAGTGATTTTTTTTACCGAAAAGGCTCAAAGAAATGCTTATTTTTCATTGTATTATAGAGCGTTGGTGAGTATCATACTTTCCTGCTTTTACATAAGGCTTCATTGTTGATTTCACATGTGGTACCTGATATGATGACCTTCCTGAGAGTCTGAGAGTCTGAGAGTCTGGTGTAGGTTCTTATTGTTACCTCGACGTAACCTTACCTGATTATTTAAATATATTATGTAACCGATTTACAGAAATACAAAAAAAAAAAAAAAAGATAAAGCAAAGCTACTGGAGTATTGGTATTCCTAAACTGTTAAGGGATTGTTATATTTACACATTACAGACATTTGTTTTCTTTGTAAAGAATGCAATGTTGTTAGCTTGTGTAATTTATATGTAGTTTTATGTGGAACATATTTGTCATTTTGAATAAGCTGATTTGTGTAAAATTAATACGGTAATACGACGGTTAATGTGTATGAGAGCAACATTGGTTTAGAGCAGGTACTTGATTAACCTTGAATTGAGGTCGCAAAAACCAATGTACGTATTCATTATAATAGTTAAGTGTTTTCTTGTGTTCTTATTAATCTGACATTATTTCCTTAATGTTGTTATTCGGGTATTGTTAAACTTAATCGACTGAAATGATCGGGTTCAATTTAACGAGTGTGTATACATTTATATTTCGAAAAAAAAGTAGGTGAAATGAGAAAGCGGTTAAGATGGTCGATCTCAGATTGTAAAAGGGTTCTATCTCTATCAATCCACTAACCGTAGTTTCCTTTTGTATTATCACTGTCTAACCACAAAGCTTAATAATGTTTTTTGTCTAATTGACAGTTTACTTAGTTCAGCATTGTATCAATGCAGTTGCCAGAAAGGTTATAAGTGTTGCTGTAAATTGGCTTGACTACAGTATTTGACGCCAGATTAAAAAAAAGTATGCACATGCACTTACTCTAAGCTTTAATAATGGTTAAAGACGATGTCTTATGCAATTACACGGATACAAATTCCTGCTAGTTTAAATCACTTCTTAAAATAAATTAGAGAATATGTATTGGCAACTACATATTATCAAACACCGGGAATGACGCCGTTTTAAGAAAACTTTTAATGTCTGACAAAACTATTCATGTACCTTACAATTCCTTTGATCAAATGGTGAACTGACACCTTATTCACCTTTTCAAAGACGTATGTATATTGCAGGGTATTGTTTAAATGTCACGGGAAATTGTTGTAATAGTCAGTGATTCATTTTAAAATTGGTGTCTGCACTAACCCGATACGACTTTGACTACTTAAAATAATTTCTATGAGAAATTGTTATCAGGTCCTATCTAGTTTGACGTGCACATGGTCTCCAATTCGGATAACACCCACGTACGGTTTTTCTGATCTCAGCTTGAATTAGGGTTTTGATCGTTTGTGTTTGCTCATTTGTACTTATTATGGTTTTCTGAAACATAAAGATTATTTATATATCAAAAGACAGAACGTGCATTTTGAAATACCTTGCTGTCAGATTGTAGTGTAAGAGTTTAGATAAAAAGTCCCGTTTGCATTTCACACCTCAGACTTGAGTGTCATTCATTAATTTGTTAAGAACTATCCCAAGGTGGTCTTTAAGAATAAAAGTATATTTAAAAGTGGGTCAATGGCCGCCTTATTTATAAAAAAGATGTTACAATGGTATACAATTACCTTAAGATAATGTTTAAAAGAACTATTACGAGGGTCTTGCAACATAAAATATATTCGTAATTCTATATTGAAAAGCACGTTGTTTAAAACAGGTGATTTGTACTTGGCATATTGTGATTTATAACATAAAACTTAAACAGCATACCAAAAAATATTCGAAACTTGATATATATTTTCGAATTCTTATAATATTTATTCGAAATCTTGTTACTCACATTCGAAACGTTTCATACATTTCCGAAGTCAGTGATTTGTATCATTAACAAATCATATTAATCATGTTGTAAACCTTGGGTAAAATGTAATATATTCAAAGTCATGCTATTCGTATTTAAAATTGTTACAATGTATGTTCAATAGGAATCGCCTGCAGCTTGACCGTTTTCATTATTGAACGAAGTTTGTTTTTAATGAAGTTGACAAATACAGTGTTGCAGCTTGATTTGTTGGTGTTATCGACCATCATTCCAATATCCGGGTTGTAGGCCTAGGTGTACCCTTTAGTTCTTAACACAACACAAGTACGTTATTCATGTAGGACAGATATGGCGTCGTTGAACGTTGATATCTATATATGTAACTATATTTCCGTGTGTTGCTTCAGTACTAATTTCACGTATGACCAGCTTTGATTTGTATTAAATGCTTTTGATGTCGTATGTTTAACTATAGCATTAATTGTTTTTCAGGTGACAGTCCACCAAGTACCGTTCCTATAGGAAGTCTTGATGAAAATCGTCAGAAATGGTACGTATTATTTGATGTCTGATTACATATTTCTTTTTGTGCAGAAGAAATGTACTTTGGCATTCTGCATTGACCCTTCTTGATTTTCAATTAGGTGCTACGTTCTTCGTATTTCTGCAAAGTTAATTGCTATGTGATCCATAGAAAGCGTTAATTGCCATGTGATCCATAGAAGCGTTGATTGCCATGTGATCCATAGAAAGCGTTAATTGTCATGTGATCCATAGAAAGCGTTAATTGCCATGTGATCCATAGAAAGCGTTAATTGCCATGTGATCCATAGAAAGCGT